>JAUZNK010002046.1:0-11686 GCA_035046665.1 Euphysa ruthae
CCACGTGGGCCCATCTGGAAATATTGTCTCGGCAATTTGTTGGTTCCCCACGTTAAATATAACATTTTCTCTCTCTCTAACATGAACTGGAAAAATACTGAATTTCAAGCTGTCAAATTGAATAAAACTGTATAATACACACACTTTTCTGACCTTGGTGTAACTTTGGAAACAAGAATACATATCAAAGATTTTAAAAACAGACTACTTGCTCAGTTTGAAAATTTATCAGTTTATAATAATTTGTTGGATATTTCCTCTCAAAATTCGGTTATCTGTACTTATATTTCTTACCTGTGAATACAATATCATAACGGGATTTTTTTATTATAATGGCAGATATCCCGACATCAAGTCTACCAATTGCAAAGGAAATTGAAGACGCTAATTTTTACAATAAAATACAATCTTATCAAACAAAGAAAAAAAAAACCAGTGCAACCTGCGATTTTTATAGCCTGTGTCCCCAGAACAAGCTTAAACTGCGATCTTTTAGGGACATCGAAGCTTAAACTGCGATCTTTTAGGGACATCGAAACATATATTCTTGTCCTTACTGATAACAAACCAATTATAAAGGAAAGTCATAAATTCAATGACCTTATCAATTATTTATCAAAAACATGTAAATGAAATGTTTGAAGGGTTTTCAAAGGAATTACAATCATTGAATTATTAAACTATTTCCTGACTGTACAAATGGTAATAGTGACAATAAGAATGAGTCTGATATCTGGAGCATCCCATCAAAAACTAATAGATTAAGTAAACTAAATCATGCTTCAAGTTCAATCGCACAATCCTTATTAAACCCTTAAGCAGTTACAACAATCCATTCCCCTTTTTCCCTTATGTCTGGTGAAAAAAACACACACACAAGCAACTAATTACCCTAATAACTATCTTAATAACAGTAAACCGCAGAGTGTTATCAAGAAAGTTTTCAGATAGTATGTCTAGACTTGTTAAACGAAAGTTCACTGAACATTGTAATACTCAATTACTTTTATTTCCTGGTCAAAGTCAAAATCTTTAAATACATTAAAAGAAAATTCGTATGACATTAGAATCATTCATATCGGTACGAATGACTTGAAACCACGTCCAGGCTGTGAAGCCCTATTTGAATCTGAAATTGTTGAAACATTGAAGAAATCGGTAAAAAATGTAGGTCTAAGGGTATTGGAAAAGCAGTTATCTCCAGTATTATAAATCGTAGATCTACTAATACTGATATACGTAGAGGATATATTAATACAGTAGTCTTTTAAAAATATATGTGGATCAAATGGTTGTCTATATCTTGATAATGATAAGATCTCTAAGAAAACCATACCATTAAAACTATGCTATGATGTATCCATTTAGCAGACCGTGGAATATATTTTTGTTGATAAACTTATTTTGGTAATAAATAATTTATCCTTGGTTTGACAAGCGGCCTCACAAGTTACAGGCAATGACAGTTTTCCAGAGGATTAAAAGGTTAATAAATTTTATTTTATTTCACGGAATAACAAGACTCAATTTACAAGCTCGAGTAAAACTCAACCAAAACCACGACAAATTCCTAAGTGTTGTATTATACCTGATAACTATCAAAAATTATGCCAATTACGTCATAAACACCCGAAAAATGTTCTATTAGCATATTATAACATAAATTCCATCAGAAATAAGTTCAATGTTATTGAATGTCTCCTTAAAAGTAAAGATGAAATTCTAACAGTAGCTGAAACTAAACTCGATATTTCAGTTCTCAATTTAATCTTCAAAGATATAAAAACACATATAGATTTGATAAAACAGACAAAAGTAAAGAACTGTTGGTGTTTCTAAGCAATAAAATATCTTCTTCGCGCTCAATAATTTTGTTTTCTTTTAGTGAAGATATTCAAATTATTGTGTTTGAAATTATTATTAGGAAACAAAAATGGGAATTTTCTCTGTATATTGACTACCTAAGCAATGCCTTGAACATTTCTTGATTATCGTTACCCCTGGAATAGAATTTTGTTGCAGAATATATGATAATATTTTCTTTAGGGGTGACATCAAAATCTCACCTGAAAACCCTAAATTACAAAACTCTCTTAATACTTACTGCTTTCATAATATTCATTCTCTCAAAACTTGCTGGAAATCGGCAGAAGGAACATTTCTTCATCTTTTTCTAACCAACAAGAGATAGTCTTACGAATATACTTGAGTTTACAAACTAGGTATTAGTGACCATCAATCCTTAGTCTATACAATGCTTAAATCAACTTTTGTAAGACTCCCCACCCATACGATATCAATAAAGGTGTTACAAAAATTTTAACCAAAAAAAAAATTTTATCATACGTCACTTCTTACTTTTGTTAGAACAGCATTCTCAGTTATAAATATTTAAATGTAATTTTTATTAAAGTTCTTAACTTTCATGAGCCTTTTAAAACCAAAATTTTTCGAGGAAATAAAACGTCACGTATGACAAAGGAGTTGCGTAAAACAATCGTGAATAAGTCACGCTTAAAAAATTCAGCCTCTAAATCTGGAAACTCTGTCGATTGGGCAAATTATAAGTCAATATAAATTTAATTGAAAACCTTGAAAGACAAATCAAAAATTGGTTTTTTGAGCATGCTGACAATAGATTTCCTAAGTCATTCTGGAAAATTTTCAAAACTATATTCTACAATAGAACTAATTCATTAAAAGAAAGAATTATTTTGGCTGAAATAATTGAAGAAAAAAGAAAAATTTGATAAAGGATGAAATAATTCTGATGACAAAAAGCTTGCAAGTATTCTTAATCATTACTATAATACTATAACTGACGGCCTAAATGGATTTAATGGATTCTTAATTTTAATTCATCGACTCATGATCCAATTCAAACAGCTATTGAAAAGTTTAGACAACATGCAAAAATATTAACAACTAGAAATAGCAGTAAGATATTTAATCTATCCTCCGTCAGAGAAATAAGTTCACACGAGGTTTTAGAGAAATAGCAAAGCTAATACGTCATGAGAAGATGGGTGGTAATATGCCGGTTATCATTTTACAAACGGTTAAGAGGGAATTGCCATGACATGGTTTAGCAGCAACTCCCAAATACCTAATTGCGAAAACTTTCAGTATTTGGTCCTTGGTGACTGGGGTGACTCAGTTACCTCTATATTAGGTGATGATCATGCTATTCAAAATTCATCGACAGTTAAACTTCTCGTTATTATTATTGACAGCCTCCTTAATTTTCTTCCTCAATGTGAAGCAATGTGAAAAATTGTAAACAAACGTTCTAGAGCTCTTAATCGTATACTTAACAGTCCAATTCAAGAAAAGGCCACTCGCCTGTGAAATTTATTTACTTTGACTGTTTTTAACTATTGCCCCCTAATCTGGACGTTCTGTAGTAAATAATCTGCAAACAAACTTATATATTTGATGCACAAACGTGCTTTACATATCATATTTAATAATCCACAAATTCTTTTTGAAGAGGCTTTAAACGTCACTGGACCCAAAAATTTACATCATAGGAGCGTTGAATTCCTTTCGATTAAAGTCTTAAATCTTTAAATTCTTTGAATCATACTTTTATGCAAGACATGTTTGTAACAAAGACTTTCTCATATAGTTTTAGAGCAGGTTGAATTCTGAAACCTCCTGAAATCCTAACTCATGCCATAAATTTTTAAATTTAAACTCACTTGAAATACGGCCAGCTCTGGTTTGGAACAAAATCATTAAGGAAAAAAAAACCTGTAAAACGCTTTAAAGATTTAAAGTCCACACTTATACACTCTGGCTGCAAAATATGCAGACAATAAATTTTAATTATTTATTTATTATCATTAATATTATTTATTTGTAATTATATGACGTTTTAATTGTTATAATTGGATTAAATTAGTTTTCGGTATTTGAAACTGGGTGTAAATAATTCCAATTTTGAATAAAAAATAAATGCTTACTTGAAATAAGGAAGACTTACTTACTTACTTAAAAAAGTATTAATACTTGCATTCAATAAAGATGTCGGGAAAGCTATTGCCACAGCTGCAGAGCACTAAGATCTCTGCAGCTGTAGCAATAGCTTTTATAACATTTTTATATAACATTTTTCAAGAAAAAAAAGAATAATAAAAAAAATTACTGCTGTGAAATCCAAACACATACGAACAATGTTCAATAATATACATAACCACCAAACAAAAGCAGATATATAGTCCAATTTTATTAGGTCGATTATTCCGTTGCTAAAATCAGAAAAGAAAGGCATAAACCCGTTTTTCTGTTTTTATATACACCAAAAAGACGCAACTACATAATTTCACGAAATCGTCAAAATTCGCGAAAGTCTGTACCCGCGAAAATTCTTACCCCTAAGGTAATAAATATGATTGTATTGGTTAATGAATCTCATATCTATTCAAGCATTAAGTTTCGTACATATATACTTAATTATATTACATAAAACTGAGACTTTATGATTCAAGAAGATATTCTTTTTAGGGACATTTTCGGTTCAGAATATTACCAATTCGATGAAAATTTCGAAGATGGCCGTAAAAAATCTTCTATCCCTCACACATTGTCAACCTTTATTTCTACATGGCTCTTTTGCAACACCGGGAAGCAATGAATATTTGCAGACAACAATGATGTTGATACCCAATCTACACTACCGACTACCTCTCTACACGTAACAGCAGCTTCTCTAAATCAGCAACAAATCCTAACGAAGGACACGGCTTGAATCAAAGAAATTAAAAATTGAAAAACATGCCAAACTGGGTACACAGAATTCAAACCTTTTCATACCCCAAATGTTGAAATACTTACATACAAGAAGCCAGTTTTTCAATACAAGTTGATGAAAGTGTTTTGCTGAAAGACGAAACTTGGCTTCAGGATCCTTCTCAACATTAATAGGCCATTTTTCATTCAAGATCTCAATATGGAGATGATGTTGTATAAACTGTCGGACAGATTGAAAAGCTTGGAAAAAATCAACAAGGAGAATTCAGACGAACAAGAATTTTGGCACACACTGTTCAACTTGATACTTCGATAAAGAAAAATAAACTTCTATTGTCTAAGGTATCAGCTACTAAATGTGATTCAACAAAATCGGAGTCGAAAGAACTAAAAATCGTTAAACGGTTATTCTCTCAAATTTTTATCTTAACACAAATTAGAGGAGAGATCTTGGAGAAATTTTTTGCCTTGAAACACTGTGATATCCACCATCATTATCTAAGTGTGGTGATATGCGTTCTGGTAAAACACCTGACCTATTAAAGCATATTGAACCATCAGTATAATCAGCTAGTATTACACCTAAAGTGACTGCATCTGCATTGGAAGGGTCTATGTAACAGCAAATTAATGTAGAAAAGATTTATTTTGCAAAGTATAACATCTCTCCAACAAGTGAAGCTTTTTTAAAACGTGTTACTCGATTATCATATATTGCTGGATATGTATGGGAGCATTCGATAGTTGCAAACCAAGTATTTCAGAAGAATGAGAATAGAAGATGGTTGTGCCGCATTGGTCGGACCTACCTGATGCAACAATTTTTTTCCAGCAACTGATTAGATGTTCCTGCAATCCTGGAAAAAGAGTACATTGGATGTTGCAAATATGTCCAGTCAGATCTCCTTTGCACAGGGCTTTATAAATGTAAAGAGGACTGTGAACGAGATTGATGACTTAAAGTAATCGATATTTATAGCAACTTTTTTGCTTTCCATGATTTCATGACCATTAGTTTAATGCTGGTTCTCGTTTTACTGTTTTAGATTTCAGCAAACAAAAAACTTTATTGTGTAGGTCTTGATTTTATTTTTTGTCGATATTCTGGTCTGTAAAATTTAAAAAATCTGAATTTGGCGTTTGAAGAATACTTAATGTTTTATTATAATATTAAACCATTCCCTAAAAGGAAAAAAAAAAATTGTTCCTAACAAACTCGTTTATATGGGGATTTCATTATTTCATTTCATTGTACTTATTTTTTTTTGCGTCAATATATGCTGGCATGCATTTTAACACTTAAAAACACTTTCTACATGAAACTTTTTTGGGCTCCCAATCTTAAAACATAACTCATGAGTTAAAGTCATGACTGCGAAATTTCATGCTTCACGTTAAGAAGTGCACAATGGTTTAACGATTGGTCTAAACTAGTAGCAAGCTTTGGAACTGGAGCTCATTTGGCAGCAGCGCAAAAAATTCAAAAACTACAGTAAGGAAATTTTTTTTGCTAACTTTGCCGAAAATTCGTGCTGCTTTGTGAGGCGAAACAATAAGTACTTTCCAAACAACAAAATTTTTATGACTTTTATTTACCAGAATATCGACAATGAACAAAATCAAGGTTTACATAAAAAAGTTGCTTATTTCCTGAAAATTTTATTATTTTGTCTCACCTCCCCACTACTTTATTAATAATATTTGAACAGTAGATAATAATTCAATCGAGACAAGAGCGAAATTCTATCTTGTTAGTTATCAAATCAAAACCAAATCAAAATTAATTTCAATAATTTTGACAGATAATTAACGTTAATAAAAGAATCTAAACATTCTATTCGATTGTTCTCAAATATCCATTGTTTAGTTTCGTGTCTTTAAGCGGGTGTTTTATGAATGGTAAGTTAAATTTAAATTCATTTTAAGTTGACATGTATTTTTAATTAAAAACAATATTATTTATTTCGCTATATTTATACTATATTTATACGAAATAGCTTTGTATAATCTATTCATCCAATAAACAAAAACCAAATAAAAATTAATTTTAACACTGTCGACAGAGAATTTACTTCTTTTCACACCATTATTGCATATTAATCGCTGGTAGCGTAAGAAAATTTGTTGTTTGTTGAATTATGTTAGAGATTTCTTCTATCAGCAATTACCATATACCATTTCTAACTTTGGTTTGCCAACAAACTTGCCATTCTTTCGCAAACCTTATATATTGATCACTTTTTTTTCTTGTTTATAAAGATTATGTATTTATTCATGCATAAAATGAAGATTCACTAACAAAAACCAAAATAACTTTACAAGACTTAAGTTGTAACAACAAATTTCACTACTCAGAGTATTTCATTTCCTTTTACAGTAAGGGAAATATGAGAGCAAGTATATTCATATCACTATATGTTTTATACTAAATTACTTACTTAGGTCCCCCAACCCCAGGACGCCCTGCATTTTTAATATGCTTTTTCCATACTCCTTGATCTTTCATCAGTGTTTTATAAACACCTATAATTTTATAACCTTTTATTAAGTTTAACTTTCAGTGATCTCATAAATACAATAAACCGTTATTCCTGATAAGTATTTTCCTCGAGGAGTTTTTTTGACAATTTCCATAATAACGAGGAGTGTTAAACTCTCTCGCTCTTGATTTTTAAACTTTTCATTATTTGATTCTCCTGTACGTTATTAACTCTTGAAATTTTTTTCATTCTTAATGCATTTCGAGGTGCTAGATAAAAGGGAAATATTTAAGTTAATAATTATGATCAGGGGTGGATCAGAAGGTTTTTTGTTTCGTGAAAATGACCGCAATTGCTGGCTTATTAGAATCAGGATTCAATAATGCTTTCCAACAAAACGCCTAGTCGGAAATCATTGTTCGGTCTGTACCAAGTTGTTTAGCAGATTTATAAACTTTCTGCTGGAAACAAACATGTATTACATGCAAATATTAAAGTCATTTAATAGGTAAATCGTTAATGAAAATTAAGATATGTAACATGCCAACCTGACGTGACATCATTCCAATTAGAACATCAACCATTTAATAAAAACCTTAGATCCCTATTTTTTAGGATATTTTAATATATAACTCATTTTTACCGGTGTAATTTATATCAAAAACTATTGTGCCACATCTAATGACAAGAAAATCAGGCTGATTAGGTACAAACAGATCTTTATAGATATTTTTTTTTTTCAAATATCTTACAAAATACTGATAGCAGAGAAATAACATTTTGTTACTTTAAGAATACGCTTAGCATTAAGCGCATGCGCTAATAGACTTGATTCTGTTTTAATGGTTACATAGCCAGAAATTTGCAAATGGAATGACTTGATCGACTCAGCAGCCTTTAAAAGTTCCATGAGTAAAAGATTGAATATCAAACTATTCCTTACTTATTTTTCGCTTTAGCTGTTGGTTCTTCTAAAAACTGGTTTTACAAAACGATAAAAAAAAAAAAAAAAAAGAGAAATTCGAGTTTTGCAGCCGGTGCTCATTGGGCAGCAATGCGGAAATTCTTTACAGTAATGAAGTAATTTTTTTGCCGTCTCCACGGAGAATTCATGCCTAAATTCGTGCTGACCCCGCAGAAAATTCATGTCTATTTAAGTATCTAAATTCGTGATTATTTTTTCATATTTTGTCTCGCCTTCTTATCTCTTTAATAATATTTGGAGAGTAGAGAATAATTCAATCGAGACAATAGTTTGGTAACTATAATAATAGCCAAATCAAAGTTAATTTCAATAAACGAACGACAGAGAATTTAATTTAAACGTTACAAAGGAATCATGCATTCCATTTGAACGCTCTTAAATATCTATTGTTCTAATATATAATTTTGCGTCTTTAAACCAAAGTGTTAACAGTAAGTTATAATAAAACGTTGCATTATTTTAAATTGAAATATAATTTTGTTTAAAAACAATATTTTTTATCTCACTTTATTGTATATTAATCACTGGTAGCGTAAGAAAATTTTTTGTTTGTTGAATTGTGTTGCAGTTTTTTTCTATCAACAATTGCTATGTACCATTTTTAATTTTCCTTGTCAACAAGCTTAACATGCTTTCGCAAACCTTGTGTATATTGTTTTTTATTTATAATTCTGATAAAGAACTTAAAAGAATATTTTTTTAAAGGAGACTCTCTTGTGATGGAAATTGACGAACACTTAAACTCTTTCTCACTAGACATTAGTATTTTGTATTTTTAAGCTTGCAGCATGGCGTTGCAGACGCTATATAACACCCAACATGGTCAGAGCAATTGTCGAATGAAAAGCAAATAGAAGCTAGAATCATTTAGCAGAACTAACTAGTGGCTTAAAATACGTAAATTAAAACTTAAAAATCAGATTAAATTAAAGGTTTTTATCAATTTTGTTCTACAAATTTTTTTCAAATTATTGCTTTTTTAACATTTAAAAAAAGATTTTATTATGGACTAAATTATTAACATGAAAGCTTCGAGGTCGTTTGTACCTAAACGTCTTTGCGAGTTAAATTTTTTCAACCGGTATATGTATTATTTTTAAGGCTCTACCCATAGTAGAATATTGCATTTTAAGATTACGCATAAGAAGAACTTTCTGGATATTATCGCTCAAACGATATGATGGGTGGCATTACAAGCTATATTGTTATTCAAAAGAATTCCTTAACTAAGGATGTAACCCAGAATAAGGGTGCAACTTGGTTAAAAATATTTTGGATCATTAACAAACTGCAATAACTGGTGTTATCGCAGAGGTCACCTAGATCAAAAGTTGATTTTTTTATACAGAGAGCTACCATCATTTCAGATTTTTTAAATTGTCAATGTCAATTTTTATTAATAAAACAAAGCTAAAGGAATATAGTTGACATTTAGTTCAATATTATTCAGATTATATTAATTACATTTGGAAGCATATAATTTCATTATTACTTGAAATGGTTTTTAAAGATTTACCTACACCTAAACAATATCAAAAATGATTGTTAGAAGACTTTAGTAACTTGTGATTGGTGAACGATCATCTATAAATTGCGCGCGTCTTGCCAACAGATTATGTTAAGCAAGCACCTACCTTTAGAAACAATATGTACTTTGCACATGTCCACAACTCTGGTTACACCTCAAACAGCTTTTTCTTCAATATTTCATTTTTAATGGATAAATGAAAAAAAAAAAAAATTATATTCATTTCTATATCATGTTGAGTAAAGTCGGTTATGAGTTCGAAGATGCAATTTAATATATTCAGTATGTAAGGTGCGAGGAAAGAGTTTTTCTCAAGCATAAAGCTCAATTAAACTCCACGCTCAAACGATTTAGAATTAATCAGGTGAAAGTTCCTGACTTTACCAAACTATATTGTGGTCACGGTTAGAGATTTAATATTATATTAATTTTTTAATACTAATTTTGATTAAAAATCTAACACCAGTTTTTGACAAACAAAACCTGATGCACTGAGATGTGTAATTCTTTTAGTGCAATGTAACGGTTTCAAAATTAACTTGAATGTCAACAGTCACAACAATTGTCGGACATGCAATACACCGAGAAAAAAAAACATGTCAGGTAAGAAAATTCATGGTTATATTATTTTCTCATTATTAGCCCACCAAAGTAAAAAAGGTTTTAAGTGGGTTTTTAAGCTAGCTAAGAAATGATCAAAAGTCAGTTTATAAATATGGTTCCAATGATGAAGGATAAACATGGAAGAAAATTAAATGTGGATGTAGAGATCAAACAAAGTGGAAAAGAATATTTTGAAGATTTACTTGATGCGGTGCATGAGAAGAATTCCTTACCAACAATAGAAAATCTAGAGTAGGAACGTTGTATTGAATATGAAGAAGTAAAATCAGAAGCATGAAACGAGGCTAAGCAACAGGATCGTCTGGAATCAATATAGAAAGAAAGAACTTGAAGACGGTGCTGCAAATCATTCTTTGGTACATTAAAAGAAATTTGGAGTAGGAACAAGATACCATAAAACTGGAATGAACCAACAATAAAAACAATATACAAACCGGAGGGTGATATAGTAGATTGTGGAAATTACATGGGTATAAAATAATTTTATTATACATTCATTAGAAAAAAGCGTAGATGGAGTGCCAATTTTTGTTAGCATAATTTGTCACTATGTGAAGGTATAGCACAATTAGTGAAATCAGGCTCTTTATAAACTTCTTTCATTGTGTCCAACTAACGATCTAACAAGTAAACCCCTTTCAAATCCACTAACTGAACCATTGGATAATTTTATTGCCGGTGTATAGAACACAATTAAAGATAGTTATAACAAACGGAGCCCTGGGCTTCCGATTTTATGCCGATTTTTTCAGAAAACTAGCATTTCATTACTTTAAAATTTTGCTTCCCGAAAATAAATAATTACCTTTTCCAATGAGATAGTAAAAACATTAAACAGATAATTTTGTTATCACAACAATAAAATCTTTAGATAACAATTGCATGTGCATATACTCATATATAGAGAAAAAAGTAAAATTATTTGATTATAGCATTTTGAAGAAAATAATTTTAAAAATTTATAGTTGAATATAGACCTAGGGTAACAACCATTCTTAAATTATTTAAGGTTATTTTGTAGCGGTTGTAATTTTAAATTCCTCAAAATAAATTATTAAAAAATGACAGCATATTTAATCATTTTCACTATTTATGTTTTTGTCAGCATATATGTAGCATTTACGCTTATGTTCTGACAGACTTAGCAGTTATGAGTGATGGCTTGTGGTTGTTATTCTACGGAAGCAATATATGGCGTATCACTCATTATATAAGCTTTTCGTTTAAAATAATCCTAATGTCGACTCGTTTTTTTCACGCCAATAATGCTGAATTTTCTAATTAAAATAGTGTTGTAGTTTTCAATGTTCTTGTACT
>JAUZNK010002047.1:0-11685 GCA_035046665.1 Euphysa ruthae
TATATATATAATAATAAAGAGCTGTTTACTAGCATTAAAAAAAAAATAAAATAAAAAAAAGATATACACTGGTTGATTAAATACTTATATACTTATATACTATGTGTGTTGTGATTGTTGTGGTTATGATAGATAGTTGTAGTTGTTTTATTTAATGTGGGGAACCAACGAATGCCGAGACAATTTTTAACAATCATTTTTAAAAACAAAGGTTTCACATTTGTGATAATTTCTAGAAAAAAATTTCTTCAGAATGTTGTATTATGTAAAATTAATAAATAAATTAGTTCATCAATTTCGGGTAAAATGCTGTTCATATACAAGTGTAAAAATATATTATATAAGACTGCGTAAAAACAGTGAAATCAAACTGACGAACGCCTTCGAATGGCATTTAAGCAATTGATGTGTTTTATTTTATTATCTTTATTTTTATTATCTTATTTTTATTTGATATTATGTGTTTAAAAATAAAGCAGAGTGAATTTTTGTGTGCTTGCCTACATTTGGTAATTTTGGATTCAACTTTGATATGATCTCCTCTGCAACCTCAAATAATTCATTGTCAAATTTTTCAAATGTCAGGAATACAGTTCTATCATATTAAAACAAAATTTCTGTGACTGCTGCGAAATATTCACTTAAGATTTACTTTATGTGGTATAATCCCAATATTTGTCATAATTTTAACTACTGTTGGTCTCAGGCATCCACCAGAATATTTCCGTTGGGTCGAGGTAACTCACACTTCGGGAATTCATCAAAATTTGGAGTTTGGAAAGATTTAAATTTGAATTATGCATAAAAAATCAATATGTGCGTCTTGTTTGAAGTGCTCATATCTGGATGCTTCAGTGTGTCATTATATTATATACTTCTATGTTGTGGTCATCTACTGCATGAGCTCCATTTATACCTAAATTAATTCATTTTTTAATGAAATTCCACATGAAGTCAAAAGGGTGGCAGTTTTAGATTGAAAAAAGTTTTCTTCCATTCATTAGTGACATATACAAGCAATTGATACTCCTGGAGTCCAGAACCTTCTGTTGTTTAATGCTTGTAAATTTAGTCAAAAAGGTATATATTTTTTCGATTCTTCTCAAGAAATCTTATTCTGATTGCTAAAATCATTTGTGGTGTACGAAAATTTCACTTGTCAAACTGCATATTTTGTTCAGAAATTTATCAGGAGAAATGCCCTTGAACTGGAATAGTTTAGTGAAAAATTTTACATTTTACATTTTTATTGAGAAATTTATATTATTGTTATTATATTATTTTTAATTTATATTGAAAGTATAAATTTTGAATAATTTTGAAAGATGATCTGCCATTTTGAAAAATATTATGAAGCACATACTTGACTAAAAATTGTATCTTTTTTTTTTCAATTTTCTCTATGCTTTTTTAATTTATTACTTATCTAAGGTCCATTAGATAGTAACCCTTTTTTGACAGAAAATGATTTGCCTTTTTAGATTAAAGAATGCTGACTATTTGAGAGATTTTATATATTGCAAATTTTCATTCTATATGTTTTTATCTCCATCTTTATTCAGTAGAAGAGGGTTCTTTAAGTCCATTAATGGACCAGAAAATTATAAGCAGTTTTTGGTTTAGGGAGGGCACATATAACTTTTTTGCCATGTGGAGATTTTACGGTGTACAAATTTAATATTACATGACATGTATTATACAATAGATTAGAATAATATGGATTTGATTCCCGTTGGATTTGAAGAATGTGAAGTGCTTGGTGACAGTAATGGAATTGTATTGGAGAATATTGATAAAAAACATTTAGCATTAATAACAGTACCTGAAGAGGTAATTAATAATAATAATAATGATAATTTAAAATATTAATAATAGTTATATTTCTATATTTTCAAATATGATTGGATTTCTTTTTGTGAAAATCTAAATTCCTATAAGTCCATTTATAATTACAAACTTTTACTTAGTCATCTCTACATGCTATAGAACATTAAACTGTTATTTGAAAAAAATGTTACACCCCAGGGTTTCCATTTGGCGTTATGAGGTGGAGGGGTGGGGGGAGGAATTTAAAAATTTTGGTGGGGGCATTTTCACTCCTCTACCCTTCCCTCATATGTCCTTCCCCTTCTCCGCCTAAGCACTCCTACCATGATTGGAATTGTGCCAGAAAATATTTATGATTTATGTATGCTATAGTTGATAAATTGACAAGTAATTATTAATTTGAATGTAAGAGAACAAAAGAGAAAAAACAAACATCCTACTCAGCTTTTAACTTTTTCATATATTGTATGTTATTATAAAACATTTATCTAAATCATATGTCTTTCATAGTTTTGTATAAAGTTTATGACAAAGTTTATAAAATTTTTTAGGGGGACTCAGGATTTGCTGTGGGGCTGAAAATTTGCTTCGGGGGTGTCTGTAGAGGAGATGGGCAAGAGATAAGTGGGGGTACAGGACAAAATTCAACCTGGTGGGGGAGTCCCCACCCCATCATTGTGGGGAAACATCAGTGTAGGGGAAACCCTGCACTCATCAATGTCAAAGTTTTTCATTATAATAGGATTATAAAGGATTAAATTTAGCTCTGTAACAAATCTAGTTTTAGGTTAGTTTATTTTTAGTTTAGTTTCTTTTATTATTTCTTTATTAATTTATTGGCAGAAACAAGATTATTATCAAGTTATTATTTATAGTTATTTTTAACCCCAATATTTAACAGTCGGCGATTACCTATTGAGTGAAACTTACTTTTGCTGTATGTCCTGTCAGTGCCTTACTTCATTTTTCACTTATTTTGACCCTAGAGGTATTTTTTATCAATGTGAGTTTGTGTCTAAAAGAATTTTTTGGAGAATGACAAAGATATTTGAATCAAAATTTTTTTTAGCTTTGCTTAAAAATTGTGTAGTTTTTCATAAACGTGTCGGGTTTTCATTTTATACGAGCTGTATGAGTTTTACTAAATATGAAGAAATTCCAAAGTTTGGTGTACAAATAGCGGGTATAACTATTCTCCTTAGGTAGGATTTCTCTGATTTTTGAGCTTTGACTACGCCATACATATGCGGTGGAATAGGATCGTTTGAATGTATATTTTCATACTCCTGTTTTGTAAAACGTTCTTTTTCGTTTAACTTTGTTAGTTTAGTTTTTATTTTTACTGCTTAACTGTGTTGAATCAGATTCAATAATTTTTGTTTCTTCAATTTGTGAGAAAATTTTTTCCTTATTAATAGCCTACTTATGATCAATTCTAACAAATTCTGCTCCTTAGATCATTCTTTATTTCCTTTAAAGCTTTTTGCTGTTCACTAGTCAGGTTGTTATTTTTTTCACATTTTTTTGTTTTTTGTTAAATTTAAGCTCTCTCATGACATTAAATTTTGTGCATCTTCTCATTGTTGGATTCAAGTTTAAGCGCATATGATTTTGATCCGCCAAAATATCAATCTTGATATTATGCATGCATGCATATTTATCATAAATTGTATTGATTTCACATAATTATATTGATTAATACATATAAATTATATGCTTTTATAGGCTATACAGCAAAGCTTAGGTTGGTGCAAGCAAGGGATACTGCAATTTTTAGCATGGCACTCAAAGATTTATAAGCATGCAATGAAGATATTACTATTGAGCAGAAGTTCAATCTATGCTCTCTGAATATTGATATTCAATGTCGTAATTTATGTCAATACCAAAAGAATAATTTATGCAAATTATTCCAAGCAATTTTTTAAAAATCAATAGGCCAGTCTTAATAAAAAGTTTACTATAAATAAAATAAAATTTGAAAATTTGAAACCTTAAGAACATTTTTATTTTAGTTTGATGGTGCCATGTTGAAAGGTATGAAGATAGTTATGAATGGGTCCATGCCGATTGCTCCCCTTGATAGTAATGATGTTTTGAATAATAATAGCGTGAGTATTCAAGACTTTATGCAAACAGTTTTGCAGAAATAATGCTAAGAAGTGTCTGTACAATTTATTTTACAGGGTTAGATCCGAGTTTGGCCCGTAAATGACATCTTTATCATTCAATCTAACTTTGTTTGGAATGATTTTATTTATTTGTTCATTTTCACAAAAACATAATTTATCTTATAATTCACTTTTAAGTTAAAAGTATGCAATTTTGGGCATTGATATTGATTATTTGAGAATGAATTATGGTAGTGGATCGAGCTCAAACAAAAGTTGTCTGTTATAATTGATATTATTAAAATTTTTAATAGAAACTTTTGGTTGACTATGTCAAACTTTTAAACATTTAACTTTAGTTCTATAACTTCATGGGATGACAAAAAATTGACACAAAACATAGAAATAGATTAGAAAGGTTGAATTTGTTTTTGTTTTTAATTTAGCAACGTTGGCAAATAAACACACGCTCTGTTGGTCATAAACAGGTGAGATATAGAAAAGGAATGTATTATTTTCTCACTATTATGGGGTTTTTTTTTTTTTTTTTTGGAATTGTGAGCATTCTGAAAATAATAAAGTATGGAAATTCCCACAATCCCAGTGTATAAAAAACATTGTTTCATACATATAACTTTATGAATGTTATCTTAAGAAGCTTCAGCTCAGTAAATTTTATTCTAAGCTTTTTTGTAAGAAAATCCTTCTTATATGATAAGAAATTTTCAGTTTCATTCCACATTTCAATTTTATTAAGAATTCCTAATGCGTTACTATTCTTAAAGGTTTGGGATGAATTTCTTTTTAAAAAAGGCATGTAAAAAAATATATTATTTAGATTTTAAAATCATTGACTGTAACAATTATGTACTTTTAAGAGTAGAAAATTTAATGCGGGCACCTGTCTTCAGTAATTCAATTCCCAAAAGAAGATAAATTTAAAAGATTATCTGGTTGCCTGACCAATTTTATAAAACAGAACCACAAAGTTAATAAATTTGTAAATTATCTTTTTAATAACAAATGCAACTTTTGATTTATTTATTTATTATTTATTTATTTATTTATAATAATTATTAAATAAATAATAAATATTAAATAGCACCTATTATGCTCTGTTAAGCTTTGAAATAAAACATTGTTGCCTGGGTCATCACTGTCACCAGACATGTAGTTATATAAAATAAAATGTGTGTCAGAAGTTTATGCTATTTATGAAATGCTGTATAAGGGAGGCTCTATGAATAATTTGTGCAAATGAAACACATTGAACTGAAATGATATACATGAGGCAGTCTGATTTGAAAAATATCTTCCATTCTAAAGTGTTTTTTTTCCAACTATAGAATATATAAATATATATATATAAATATAGAATATGATCTTATCAAAGAAAAATGTGTACAAACGATTTCGTTCTATTATATTAATTTGTTTGGTTATTTTTGGCCTAGATCAGAGAATATGATTCATTCAAATGATATAATTTTGAATAGAATTATTACTGTTTCAGCAATCAAATGTTGTTTTCTTGTCTAACGAAGGTGTCCACTGCTTTGGTATGTATTCAAAAAGCTTTTTATTTAATCTCTGAACAGTTTTTTTCTAAACTTTTTTCTGTATTCAAAATCATTTTACTACAATCAATCAAATAGCTTTTTTAATCTCATTTTGAGCTAACATGTAAACTTGCGTAATCTTATAGGTTTGGTCAAATTTACTCAATTGAGAGTTAAAGCAGTTCATGTTTTTTAAAACTCAACCTGCCCAAAGTAGTTTTTTTGTTTTTATTTTGACTTCACACTAAGTTGAGAGTTTCATTTTGTTTTTTCTAATCTCAAATCGGTTTATATTCAGTTTAATTTCAAAAATTGTATTTGATTTTTCGTTGAAAAGTTATGTTTTTATCATGAAAAATTTTGAAATTGTTTTGCGTGCTTTACAAAGCAATGACTTCATTGCATGAAATAAAAGGTTGAAAGTTTATAGTATTTGTAAGAAACCTATATTTCATTGTGGCTTGTTTTTTTTTGAAAAATTGTATGAAGTTTGATTTTTTGGCAAATTCTTTTTTTTATGGACAGGTACCCAAAATATTTCTTCCTTGTAACTTCAGCTAAATGTCAGCAAAATTTCTTGCTTTAGGTATGTCAAAAAAATTAAATCTGTTAAATTTTTGATACATTTTTTGAGTTAGTTTGAAATTTAGTTATCGCAAATATTTTTTATTGTCATAATTTGGATCAAAATATTTTTTGGTTATTACTAGGTCCTGCTGTGTCACTGTGTATGAACGTAGTTGAAGATCTCACCATACCATACAATAAACCACCAAAGAGAAAGAAAAGAATCAGCCATCTGGAGCTTCCCCAAGAGCTCTCAGTAAGGTGGAAACCTTTTGGCTCAGGTATGTATTTTAGTTCAACCATTAGTAGACATTTAGATATTACTCCTCTCTATATTTTCATTGTTTTTAATTCTCAGCATTCACAATGTGGCATCTCTAAAAAGCAGACATCCTATAAGGCAGACATCTCATATGATGGACAAGGCATCACATCAAATGATTTCGATTTTCAACTGAAGTAATAGGCTGGCGTTCTGTGTCTTTCATTTTACACCAAATCATGGGAATAAATATTTGGGAGATGCATGCTCTCTTTCTTTACCGCATATATAAATTCCGGTGCAAAAACAAAGGCAATTGATAACCTATCGATGAATTAATAAAAGGCTTTTCAACAATATTCTGTATTGAGATTATAAATGAAGAGCTTTTGAATTTCGCTTTTATTGAAACTACTGACAATACAAACTAAACAGTAGAAATATCTAATAACTAAGCTTTTTAAACTCTTGGCAAAGTTGATGAAGCCATGCGAATTCACTAACTTCCATTCGTCTTTCCCTTCGTGAACCCCTCTTTCGATAACAGATTATAATAGACTTTATTTTAGACCTAAAGGTAACTTTTTTGAAGTTTTTTAATTAACTTTTTAAGCGATTTTTTCTTAGAACATAGACAGCATCATTCAACTCAAATAGCCATTTGTTGCTTAAAATTAAAGTATCGTAGGGGATCGTTTTACCATTGTTGCAACCTGTCAAAAATCTAAAACTTTTATTGAGATACCGAGCGCAAATATCAAATATATATATACAAAATGTGTTATTTTTTTTGTTTCCCAAGAAACTATTTATATTGTTAAAGTGCTTTTTAGATTCCTTGATAGTTAGTATTTACATAGTCATACATATCCATCGTCTGGACACTTCCAAGTATTTGCATAGTCATACGTATTCATTTTCTGGACACTTCCAAGGACGAACTACTTATCTTTTTGTTCACCTTACTAGAATCCAGTCTTTCATCAGCATATGTAAACAGACAAATCGCTGTTATTTGAGGAAGATTAATGTGTGTCATGAATTTAAAATGTCGGCATTTACTATTTCCTTTGTAGCACTTCTTGATAGCATAAAGAAGTTTCTATATTTAAATTCCTTGTTCAAACTTACTTTGAAATGGAGAGAGAAACTGATAGATATAATCACCAAAGATCGTGTAATGGATGACAGCTTGAAAGTTCCAAATCGAAAGTAAATCACATATTTTAAAAAAAACGCCTATTTTTACGGCTACACATTTTTTTAAAACATTAATTTGAGCTCAACAAGGATTAATGCTAAAATCAGCCAAGTTGCTATTCAGTGTCTATAAATCTCTTTGTATACTAACTGAAAGAAGGCATACCAACCTTAACACAATAACATTGTAATGAAAGATTGTTACTTTTATAATAATACCAAAATGATAAAAACAAGGCTGCTAATAATATAAAGTATAAGATTAATATTTAAAGAATCAGCTCTTTTAAATAATTATGTATAACCAAACACCGCCTACTGCAGCAGCTGATAAGTTTTGCTCACTGCAAAAACTGGTGGTTTTTACTTAACTGTTTGTCTGAAAAGGGGCTTTTTAAATCACTGAATCTCAAAAAAATTCAAAACAGGCATTTTCAAGGGACGATAGAGCCAAAATATATGATACTCCAACTTTTGGACACAGTTTTTCATAAGTAAAGCATTTTTAAGATAAAGGGGTGAATGTCAGTTTGCATTCTTGATGGCCTTAAACAAGTTATTTAAGTCATGCTAGTTGTGTGAAGCTGCAAAGGAACTTGTTTCACAAGATTTATATTTAATAATCATTTGATACACATGGAACCTTTCAGAAATGGTTTTATTTTTTCAAGTTTGCACCATGATTCCGCATTATAGATTGCTTATACTATTAGGTGATGATATTGAGACATATCCTGATCCTATAGTGTTCTCTCTCAGTATGTCATTGGAATTTAAATGGTATAGCGGTGCGTCTTTCCATAAAGGTCTCTCTTCTTGAAGCTTAAAGTGCCATTCATTATTTTGATATTATTTGTTTATCTGAAACATTTCTTGACTCAAGTTATTTTAGTTATGATCAAAGGTTATTTATACAGAGCTATAATTTGTATCAGATGTGATTTTTCTGGCAAACGTGGTGGAGTTGGTATATATTTTAACGATGATCTTCCACTGATACGGAGAAATGACTTATCTCGTATGACTTGTTTGTGAAATAAAAATAAAGTGGTAAAAGTGTATATCTCATGCATATATCGTTCTCCCAATGATTCTGTAGATGAGCGTGAAGTGTTTCCCGAATTTTTGAGGCTACTTTTTCAAACATAGGCTTAAAGAATCCTATTTGAAATTTTATTCTAGGTGAATCTAATGCTAAGTGCACTAAATGGTAGCCTAATAGAGTAAACAACACCTGTGGTTTGTTATTAGACGAAATTTCCGCCTTTCAAAACTATACTCAGCTTGTTAATGAACCCACGCATTTTGTACAGCATAAAACTCTCTTGTATTGATCTATTTTTTACAACCCAACCAAACCTTGTGTTAGAAAGTGGTGTTCTCCCATCTTTTACTGTTGCATGCCATCATCAAATAATTTTTGGTAAAATTAGTTTTAAAGTGTTCTGAGCACCCATCTTCAAAAGAGAAATATGAAATTTCAAAAAGACTATATCAAATCTAATTAGAAAATGCATTGTTCAGTTTGATTGGCAGAGGGTTTTTGAAGGCCTTGGGGTAAATCAGCAAACTTCAACAGTTTGCTCATTCTTATGTTATAAACTGCTCATCATAAAAAAGTTTTTCAATGCTGAAATAAAATGTGTCTACGTTTGTTATTGCGCTGTCTACGTTTGTTATTGCGCAGTTAACTGCCATTTTTAAATATTTTATGCACTTATGCCTGTGAGCTAGGAAACAATATTTTTTTGCATTTTTTGTTTAAGTTGCTATTTGGGTCCAAACTAACATAAAACAAAATTTTTTTTTTTTTTTTTTTTTTTTTTTCAAAAAAACCGGGATTTTAGAAATTAATTTACATGAGGAACTAAGAATTAAAATTTTGACGAAACATTTTTTTATAAGATGCAAATAAATTAAAATATACAGTCAAATAAATAGAAAACAAGTTTAAGTAAACCTGGCACTTCGAACATATAAAAAGTGTGTAGGAAGTGCAACCTTGCATCTTGCACCGACCAACAGTTGCTTTCAATGGCCAGTGAATTGCTCTGTGTCCCTCCTTTCTCATTGCTGACTCCGCAGTCATTGGGCAGCCTCTTTACTTATCACTTCTGAAGGTACCGACAGCTAAGATTCCCTGTTATCTTAGCTGAATCATAACTTCAGGACTTGTGAATAGATTGTCAAAGAAGATCTTGTGGACATCATTTTCAAGACCACTGGTTAATCGTTGCACAGCGTTCTTTCTCTCACAAATTCTTACAAAATTTTAAGGCGGTCCCTTTGCATCTTTACCCCCAACGACTTTAAAGTTATAATAATAACCCAATATGCCAGCATGACACCATTTTACAGGTGTTTTTTTGGCATGTATTGTGTTGACCCTGGAACGGTGTCATCATTTCGTTGATGGCTTGATAGATGTCTGGGAAGACAGTTTTGACGAACAATTTTCTGAAGTGATCAATCATGGGTATTATTGTATGGCGACGTTGCGGGTATAATTTCGTTTGGTTGACCTGAGACACAAAATGTAATATTTAATTCTAATAAAAAGTACCAGTTAACCCTTAGAAATAGCCTTTATGCAAAGCTATATCATCATTTATGTTCAATATCATTACAATATCATAATAGTTATAAACAAAAAGCTTAAACATTGATGTTTGTATGTTTTCAATTCCTGGTGTAAACTTAACTGTGCAAAAACATTCAAGATAATAAAACACACTCAGATATTAAAGATAATATAAAAAAAAACAACTGAATTAGAAAGAAATAGCATATCTGAAGATTATCTAACTAAAACAAAATAAACAAGTAAGCTTTTACAGACCAGTATATAAGGAATAATTTCTTTACTAACTGGAAATTCACCCTGCATGTATTCCACTTGAGGTCGCCTTTTTGAATAAATGAACCTATCTACCTAAAATTTACGATAACCTATACTATTCTTAGCCAATCAGAATCGTGCAGTCAGACTTAATATTGATATCAAACTTTCGAAAAAAAAATTTTTTTCAATTTTTATAATACTATTTATAGGGAATCCAGTTTTGAGTGCCAAATCACAGAATATACTTGCTTCCATCGCGACTGCTGCGAAGCAAACCACGAAGGCGTTGAAAAATGACGTAGTTAAACAAGCTGTTACGATCACGGCCGCAGCTTGTTCAAATACACAAATCAAGAAATCTGATGATAAGAAAATCGATTCATGTGCAGCTCAAAAAGATTTAAATGGCGAAAAACCTACTATTGAAACAAAGAAAAAGAAGAAAAGTAAGCGAAAGCTCTGCGCTGTTGACGATAAAATACCTAACAAGGCAATAATAACAGAAAAAAAATCAACTTCTTTCTCAGATTGGCTCGGTTTGTCCCCTACATTAAATAGTGAAGAATCTGCTAAAAGAACGGAGCATAAAAAGCAACTAAAGATCTTTACTGAAGATCCAATAAATAAGGAACCAATTTTTAAACAAGAAAATTCACAAATTTTGTCAGGATTGATTGATATCCATGATTCCAATAATAGCCAGCTACTTACTGGAAAGCGGAAACGTAGAAGGAAACGGAAGATCTCTTCTACATTTGACAAAAACGTGATGGTAAAATCAAATATTGAAAAAATTTCAGAATCCCTTGGTGCTTCTCTTGATTTAAAAACTGGTGAATCTTTTATCGAAAAAAAGAAGAAGAAGAGGAAGAAAAAGAAGAAGAAAAATATTGAACAAACTGAACAATTAATTGATAAAAAAATAAGTGATATAAAAGATTATGAACCCAGTAGTAAAAAAAAGAAAAAGAAAGACAAGCATTTAGAAGAATAATTAAACAAATTTTTTGTATTGATTTTTAGAATTTACTTAACGTCCACGCTATGTGGTTACTATGCTTAGATATTCCATGAACTTTTTATTTTTTCCCACATGTGTTTCATTTACATTTAAGTGTTTACTAGTGTCAAAAAGAAGTTTTCAAGGGTGGGAATTTTTGCGACAGAAGAAAAATTTTTGAAAACCATGGAGATTTTTTCGATAACATTTGATCTAGTTCCCTACATAGTTTAAATCCCGTAACAGCACAGTGTGTTTCATGCTTTAAAAATCATAGCTGCTTACACTAAGGTTGGGTATTTGGTTACATTCCTTAG
>JAUZNK010002048.1:0-11683 GCA_035046665.1 Euphysa ruthae
GAGAATAAAATGATGTCCAAAAACTATTGTTATTGATCTTTTGTCCATTTAGTTTGGTAGACTGTTGGGGAAAAGATTCCTTCGTTTGAAAGATGTTTTCAAATTTAAGACATATGTTATAAGATATATAACAACGTATTAGTTTATAATCACTTATAGTTTTGATCTCATTGGTATAATGCAATAAAAAATGTCTGGTGTTAAGATAGATTACCTAAATTTGGTGAAGATTTTTTAATGAGATTACCAACCATACTTAGTTGCTGCACGATTTATCAATTTTATTTCCATTTCTTGTGGGGTTAGATTATGGGTTATATAGACTATTAATATTATAATACAAGCGTTTAGTAATCACGTATGATGTTTTTTTTACTATTTAGATTTTTTATAATACTTTATATTTTAGAATGATAACTCAGGAGGAGAGATTAAACTTGAAATCGAAATTACACCAAGAGAATATGTCAGTTTCAATTCAACAACTGACTATAGAAGTTTGTTAAAGGTGATGATTATGTGCTTAGAATTTCTTCAGTTCAATCTTTTCTTAAATTTTAGATTCTTTTTTTCTCTAAAATTATCTCCCAATTACTGGTCTTTTTGTTTTCATGATGTGGTTATAAAGGTTGAGTCACCTAAGCAGTGAAAGAAAAAGGAAAAGTACATTATGGAATTAGAGGTGTGTTGATTGGCAATAATGATTTTACACTAAAATTTGTCCTAAATGAAAAGTTTTTTTAAAGAAAATATTTTCTTTGTGTTGGGTTTAGCTTTATTCAAGAAACTTTTCTACCTTTTAAACCAAAAAGAAGAACATGATCCAGCTCAATCAAGTATAATTGTACCTTAATAAGTTCAGCGAAAAGGTATTTTGTGATAGGTGTATAATTGTCCTGTTAACAAGTTGAAGCCAATTAACTCTTCAGTTAGCCACACCTTGCTAATCAGTTGATTAGCCACACTTTAATAATCAGTCAAAGGATGCTTTATTCTTGCGAACTTTTGAGGAAAACTCTTCAGAAAAAATTTTGGCCAGAATAAACTAAACATTTTTGAATGAATAAACATTAAGGTGTGGGACGAATATTTATTTTCTCTTTTTATTTTTACTAATAAAGTTCTAAATAAATGTTTTTAAAAAAGAATTTTTTTCTTTTATTTTTTCGGTCATTCACATTGTTTTCTGGAGAAAAAGAAGCATATTTGTATCTAGGTGTCTTAAATATTTGAGTTATTTTTTTATATATAAATAAAAATAACAAAGTTATTCTGGGTTGTAAACTAGGACCGTGTAGGAGTTTTTTTGACCCTAACGAGCATTTGCCTAAAATTCATGTTTTTGTGGTTCATGCCAGTAAACTTGGTTGATTTGTTTTTGTAAATGAAGTTTGGTTTAAAATTTACATTTATTAACTTTTTGGGAGAATTCTTATTCGGAAGAAATATGGCATGATGATGTCAGCAAGTTTTATTTTTGACGGTTTCATTATGTTCCCATTTTCAGAACTAGTGTTCAGACCTAGAAACATGTCGTATTTCTTCTAAAGATTATATTTTCACTTGAACATAAAATTATTGTAAATTTAGCATAATATTAGCAAATATTGTTATTGGTTATCTTGGTACGTTTGCCTTCTTACTTATTGTTCTGCACCCCAATTTTCTTAGATTTGATAATTTATTAACCCTTTGCGCACCAAATCAATTCTAATGCATAAGCAGCCATGGTAGAGCAAAATAATTAAAATTTCTTCTTTAACTATTGGCCTTAACTTCTGCTATATTCAAGTGTAGAAGTTCAGTTAGGGCTTATTTTTTAGCTTATACCCTTGGCTACTCAAAAAAGAAAAAAAAATACCACTGATGCATACACATGCGCAAAAAACACGAAAAAAAACAAAAAACATCATTGCATCATGAAAAATTTAATTTTAAAAATAATAAATTTATGAAGAAATTAATACAAATATTAAAAACATTTAATACAAATAGATGTGTGTTATTGAGGTGAACTACTGCTCCTTCCTCGTGTGATAATAAAACACAGAAATTAAAAAAAAAAAAAAAAAGCGTCTAGCATAAAATTCAAAACATCCAACTGAATAGAATTTTCAGGTATTTCCTGGTTAGCCTGTAAATTTGGATCATGTGTAAACATGACATCCAAGAACTGTATCCCTATTTAGCCCTTTTTAAGTATTCAAACCAGGAATGATGTTTTAGTTTTTGTCAGCAAAGTGACTTTCAAGTTATAAAAAAAAAAAAAAAAAAAAAAAATTTGTTTTGCTGGGTCACGTGACCAAAAATTTCAACTTACATAAAAAGATAAATTTTTGACTTCAATGAAAAATAAATAAATAAATAAATATTACATCTAAATGTTATGTTTTCAATATCAGATGATACACAAATGCACTGATGATGAAGCAAAAAAAAAAAAAAAAATAAAACAAAAGACTTTAACGAGCACTTAATCAAAAAATATAAATATAAAGTTTGAAAATTTTCAAGAGTGCGAGCCTTTTAAACTGTATGCTTCAATAAAAACTTGAAGATGTTACTATAGTTACATAAAATGTAGCTAGATAAAGTATGATTAGTTCAAAGAGTAGTCCTGGAAGGAGTGATAAGCTTCATGTACTTAGTTGTGAGAAACAGAAGTGACAAACGTAAACGGTTTCAAAGGAGTGTTATTTGGTTTTTATAATACCTTTTGTTTGGTCTATTATTGCTACCTTTATTTCCTGCTGGTATCATTGAAATGAAGTGTCTACCGGTTAGTCGGTCGATATCTTCTTAAATGAGAACACAATGGTCACGGAGGATTCTTGTGGGAATTTAAGCTGAATTGAAGTATTACACGAATAGCAAGCTTTTCATTTATAACTTTTATGAAGGGCATGGGTTCCATAGAGCTGTTGATAAACCCGGTCAAGGCCACCCATGTGCTCATTGTAGGAGTTGACCACAGATAGTT
This sequence comes from Euphysa ruthae, assembly GCA_035046665.1. Classification (NCBI taxonomy): domain Eukaryota; kingdom Metazoa; phylum Cnidaria; class Hydrozoa; order Anthoathecata; family Corymorphidae; genus Euphysa; species Euphysa ruthae. The sequence continues at coordinate 2,981 of JAUZNK010002048.1, forward strand.
TGATAATTGCATTACCATCTTTTTGCTCTTTCCAGTGTCAACCATTACAACATTATGGTATATTACCTCCACAAGTACGTAAACCATATGCATATAGTATGTTCCCTCCTCTGGTTCTTGCACATTTGTATGGTGGCTGTAATTTAACGGGTAATTTTTCAACAGCATGGGGCAATAAAGGAGATGGAAGTTCACTTTCACTCTCAGAAATTTTCTCTCCCTGACTTTGCATGAGATTCTTTGCTATCATCGAAAGGTCCAACAACCAGTGTGTACTAACAAGTGGAGTTGAATATATATTATCTTCTTCATACTCTATAATACTTTTGGCATCACTAGAATAACCAAGATCAAAGATCAAAATTTTTATTACTTTCCTCTCCAGTATCTTTTAATACAAAATAAATTTCATTCAACTCTTTGTACACTCTTTTTTTGCAGCCATTTTTCAGCTATTTTTAAAAGTTCTTTATGAAAAATTAAAGAAATATCAAAAAGAGGTTTGAAGCTTGGTGTTAGAAATTCCCGCTATACACCATAGGCACAAGCATAAAATTTAGAAAATACCCCATGGACCACCACGCGGTGCACTCTTAATTTCAAAATTGATTTTATGGATCGCGCTACAGTGCAGTTGGTTAAAGCAGAACAAATTTCATCATTACCTGAAAAAAAAACAATAATCCTGGTTGGGATGAGTGTTGGAAAGTTTTTATTCATGCATTATTTCTATAAATTGCTTTTTTCTAACTGAAAATTTCATGGGGTTTTTAGATTGAAGATTTAAGGTATCAGAGGCCTAATTTTGCAAGTTTTTCGTAATTTGATGTTTTAGATTTACAGTTTGAAATGAGAAGAACCCATATTCAGTCATTAAAACATAATAATATTCATTTAAAATCTAGTTTAGGGGTTTGTGTCTTCTATGAGCCTTGTTAGCAAAATTTATGCAGTTGTTTCTACGTAATGTGCTACATCCCCTGTGCAGTTTTTTTTGTTTGATTTCGATTGGACATTTCCGTCTGAATTATGAGATGCCTCAAAGGACATGTCCAACCAACACTCATAGTTACCAGACATAACGTCCGGTGTACTAAAAATATTTGTATGGAGGCGTTAGGTTCTACGCTAGACTCTGCACATTTCACAAAAATTTAAACAGGGAAATAGAAAGCTGTTTCATTCTTAAATTAACTTTTTCATTATCTCATTAAAAACTATTCATATAGTCAAATGGCAATTGAATTTTTAACCTCCGGGAGACGGCATTTTTTTTTTCTTTTTTTTAAAAGCACCTGCTGTGGATCCATTTTTCATGTTTTCTTTGTTGCTAGAAAAAGAAAACATTTTGACAGAAGTTTTTTTTTTAATACTTTTATTTATTTATATTTTTATATTTTTTATGTTTTTCTTTTCTTTAATTTTCAATTTTTCTTTTAAAAAGCCTAAAAAGTCTAAAGTAGTGAAACCAAAAACAAAGTTTAAAAGAAAGAGGAGTGAATCAGAGGTATTTATTTTATACAATTTGTCATTTTAATCTTATGTTTTGTTTTTTTGTTAAAAAAAGTTGATAGAAGGATATACTTTCACTTTTAGGGTCTAATCTAGGAAAATAGTTGCCTAAAATAATTCACTAGGCTATCATTATGCAGCTAAAGTATCTGGGGCCACGTTATAAGCTGTTCAGTACTTTGAATATTTAATATCATTTATCAGATATCTGTTTAATAAGATGACTCAAAAATACTTTGAAAAAATTTCTGAAAATATATCACATAAAAAATTACATTATCTTTTTATTTTCAACCACATTTGAATGTTAGAACATTGAAAAGCAACAACCAAGTTTAAGCTCTTTTCTTATAAAAGAGTAAACCATCCAACTTATACGTTAAACCATCCATGAAACTTTTTGTAACAAGAAAGTGTATAATCTATAGATTGGGTTCTCCTTATAATTTTTAGGTGTTCCACAAATTCAATTCAATCAACTTAATCATTAAGCAAAATTAAGCAAAAATTTGCGTGAAAAGTAGTATTTTTTTGAGAGTTTAAGCCTTGAGGTAGATACATAAAACGTTAAATAGTGTACTAAACTGAAGATCTATTCAGCAGGTTATGCTATCTGTAACAAGACATTTATTTCACCAAAAACTGTGACGATAAATCAATGTTAAGGGCATTTTGTGTCTGTCCTTTCCCCAGATTTATCCACAAATTAACCCAAAGTGCTGGTTTGCTGGTAAAAAGATACTCGTGCAAAACATTAATTAGGCACAAAATCTAATAATGGTATCAGCTGTCCTTCTCTACCTGTCTTATAAGGGACAGCTGAATCGTTATTGCAATGAACTTTGTATTTTTACTGGACTATTTGTAAAAGTGTAATGATTTTAGAAGCACAGATGAAATGAAGTGTATATTGAGATTGCAACAATGGCTTGGTTTCTAAAAAATTCATTTGTTATAAGTGCGTCTAAAACAGATACTTGTAAAATGCTTTGATGTAGATTTTATTTCTTATTTATTTTATGTGTATCATTAGCCTAAGCTATTATTTTGTTAAAAAAGAAAAAGCGTAATGTAATATTTTTTATTAAATTGGCATATTTATGTACATTCTGGCTTTATATTACCTTTAGTGAAAAAGCAACTTACGTTAACCTATGACGGGCTTCATCGAACAAAAAATGTAATCATAATTACTTTTCAGAGCAGGATATTTTAATGTGATTTATTGGATGGGATGTTAACAAATCCTAATTTTTTTTTTTTCTTTTTTTTTTGCCCTCTTTATTCCTATGCCCTACCATAAGACATTCTTTAAAAAAGTCTATAAAATTTAAATAATGTAAAACCAATAAATGCAGGATTGGTTTTTGTGACTTTTTTTAATTCATAAGCCATATTTAGCAAATTTCATTTAGAGTTTTACCCAAAGTTAATGTGGTAAGAATTAAAATGACTGTAAATAGATACTTTTTGTATTTGGTGAGTTATTTACCCTAGAATTCTAAATACATTCTTATATGCAAGAACACCTGCACTAAAATGATGAGATGAGCATTAGCTTATTTTATTTTTATTATTTTTGAATCTAGTTGAAATCTCAAGAGAAGCTCAATCTGAATGAATGTTTTGAAAAAGCTCAGCTTCATCTGGTAAGTTACAGATAATTTATTTATTATATACATGACTTTTTCTGAAGTGTGACCATTACTAAAAGTTTTTTTATAATAACTTTTTCTGCATTAAGTTGCTGAAATTGATATTAAAGTTTAACATTGATTCGAAATTTTGGCGTGTTATGACTTTAAGTATAGTGGTTTTATTTCTAAGTGGCGGTCTAGTTATGTAGCTATAGTTGCATTGAGTATTAAGCATTATAACTGGGTCTGTTTACATTCCATGTAATATTAGCGTAAACGTTTTTTTTTTTTTTTTTTTTTTTTTTTTTTGTGTTGCTGTTATCATGTAACAGGTGAGGGCTGGTTTTTCTTCACATTTCTTTAGTCCTTTCTTCGTATACTTACTTTTGTTATTTTTTATTCGGAGAATATTTGTTAATTTATCAGATATATTTCTTGCATATATTTAGCATATTTCTTGTACTGAGAGTCTTGTGCGCTTATTTTCAGTTTGTAAATTTTAATTGATTTCTTGTTTTATTTTATTTTGCTAAATTAGGTTATAAATATATGGTACTGATTAATTCAATTTCCTGGCATTATGAACTCTCAAAAATTGTTTGTTCCTACTTAAAAAGTTTGTCACGATTTTCCCTGTTGACAGAAGCATTTCCTTTTATTAGAATCTGTAAAGTTATGTAAAATTATATGTATAGATCTAATAACTCTTTATGGAGGAAATACATTTATGCATTAAAAGGCTTTCTTAAGTTTTCAGTTAAATTCTTAGATTTAATGGTTCACAAAAAATGTATTTATATGCAAGCATTTTTATTGTATGGTTGAAACTCGGTAAGTTCTTCAACTGTTTTTAAATAAGTCTGGTATAGATATCTCCTTTTACCATACTTATAAGCGAATGCCAAAATCTTATTTATTTTTATAATTATAATTATTTACATATCCTGTGATTATTAATTATAAATATTTATATGTACTGTGATTATTGATTTTCTAACAAAGTGAATGGTTTAAAGCTTAAAACTGACTTCAGCTATTGGTGTCTTGTCTTAATATCTTCCAACTTTCTTGTTTTTTTCAATTTGGGCACCAAATTACTTTTATTTTTTATGAATTTTATAACTTTTAGCTGACACCAACTAGACCAAATTTGGCAAATCTGACTGGTTTAGATTCTGTTAACACTCTAATTGAGCAGGTTTGTAGGTTTTGCTTTAATCAGTTAGAGATTTTGTTTTTCAAAAGAAAGGTTATTTTCTTGGATTTTAAATATATAGTTAGTATTTATTTTACTGTCACAAGATTTTACTCCAAAAAAAAATGTTTTGTAAACCTTAAAATTTTTGGTGAAATGTTATGCTGCCTAAATTTGTTTATTTTCTTTTTCCAACGTTTTTAAGATTTTATAAAATTAAAATTAAAATAAGTGATTTTATTTTCTTGTTTCAGTTTAATTTCCGAAAGAGTAAAATAAATCGGGCAACATTGGAAAAGAAGGTAATTTACATTTTTTTCACTTTGTTTTCAATTTTTTTTTAGGATGCAAAACAAGAAAATGACATTGAATGGCATTGAATTTTATTTAATGACATTGAATTTTTGAGTCAGACAATCAAAACAATCCCAGAATGGACTTAAGATCTACAACAATTGTTCGCAGAAATATGGAGTTAAAATTTTCCTGAATCTAGATTGAGTTATTTGTTGATTTTAGGATTTTTTAAAAGGTTCTTAGGCAATATACTAAAATGATTAATAATCAAATGTAGAGATATCAGGCATTTTTTTAAGTACTTTACTTTAAAATTGAATCCAATTTTTAATTTGTTTAATTGTGATAATATTTAGTCCAATGGAAATGGACATAAACTAAGAAGAAGAAGAAGAAGAAGAAGAATATTGTTATTGATTTCCAGCACAGAAATCAATAAGGGTGCCCTGATGAGATTTTTGAAATTTCAATACTTTTAATATTTACTATTTAATATTATTTTTATTTTTTGATCTTTAATGTTCTATAAATAGTTACATGCAATACAATGTTACTTACTTCAATTTATTTGCTTTTTACCCATATTGGATTAATTATTTAAGCCTGTGGGTCCTAATGAAGGTATTGCTCATGATGTTTGTCAGCTCTCCATATGAGAACTTAACATATATTTCTTCTAGATATTTGGCTCTTAGGATTTTGGGTAAAACCAATTTTTTTTTTTTAAGTTTTCTAAACAGAAGGAAGGGTTGATATGACGTCACTAATTTTGTGCCGATTAAAAAATCTGTGAAACAATAAATTTTGAAGTGATACTTTGTTATTAAAATTAGTTTGGTTTTTTATTCCATCAATATGTTTTTTTATAATTTTTTGTGGTTTAAATGAGTGATAAAGGTTTCAGGTAAGACATCAATTCAAGTATATCTTCCTAGCTTTTAAATTAATTTTTAAAGCATGTAGTGATAAACTTTTCTTGTTTATTGACTTGGATTGACAAATGGCATAAAAATGTCATAAGTTTGTAGTTGCACTGTATGTGAATTATACATTTAAAAAAATTTCTTTTTAAGGTCATTAAAGAAACTTCAATACCTGCTTTAGAAATTCAAGCAGTGAAAAAAAGTTTCAATCATGGCGATGAAATATGTCAAGAAAAAATGCAAGACGAAAACAGTAATAAAAAAATAAATCATAACGATATAAGAACACAGGATAATGAAACTCACGCTCATCATAATGGCAATATAGTTGCTCACACACAAAATCAGAACGAAAAAAAACTTTTTCATTTTGATGATAAAGAATTGAGTTTGCAAAAAAAACCTTTCAGCGAGCAAGAAAAAATTAAATCCTTCATATCAAAAAAACCTGCACTGTTGCTAGATGTTGATGGAAATGAAGTCTGTCGTTTTTCTGAGGATGATAACAGTCAAAAGGTTCTTCCAGCAGAAAAAAAATGTATAACGAGTACTCATGGTCAGAAAAAACCCTCTCTTTTTTATATTGGGGAGTATGATAAACATAAAAATTATGAAAAAATCCAAATGATAGATAAAGATTGTTCAGAAAATGATAAGAAAAATCATAAAAAGGTTTTGAAACAAAATGGCTCTAACAATAACAAATATCATGAAAAAGAATTTTCTGTGCAATATCATCAACCTAGTGAAAGCATATCAGCAGCACAAAACCAAGCTGCTTTTCAATGTGAAGAAGACTTCCAAAAGCAACTAGTTTCTGAAAATAATAACTATTTGGAACACAAAACTGTGATTTCTAGTGATAGTGAAAATGATCTTGAAAAACAAAACCAACCGTCTTCTTGGTATGAGTACACTCAAAAACAAATCATTTCACAAAATGACAATTCTTTATTGCAAAACAGAGAGAGTAATGTTAAAAGCAGTGAAAATAGATCGGTGACCCAAAACCAGCATGCTTCTAATTTTAATGAAGACTGTCCAACGCAACTAATTTCACAAAATGACAATTTTGTGGAGCAAAAGAAAGATGCTTTTAGGGGTGGTGAAACCAATGAGAGTCTCTTTGTAACTCAATCTGCTTCTTACAGTTACGAAGGCAGTCAAAAGCAATTGATTTCGCAAAATGACAATTCTCTGGATAATACTGGGGAAAGCCAAAAAGAATGTGAAATGCAAAACAACAATAATCATCATGGCAACAGTGAGAACGAGGTAAAAAATAGTGTTTAGAATCAGATGATAAATTGTTATTTAAATAGCCACGAGAAAAACTTTTCAGAAATCATAAAAGAAGATTAGTGTGATGCTAAGCTTTCTTTAAAAAATCTGGCATTACATTACTTAAAGTGATTTTCATCGATTTTGCTGACTTTGCACATTTATTTCAATATTTAAAATGTTATATTTCAGTAAAATTCTTGACATTAATGCTATTTCTGTGACAGGTCCATTTCACACCAAACTTGCTCCTTGTTTAAGTTTATCAACTTTATAATTGGTTAGAAATTTAGTTGGTACAATAGTTGATCCAAAAGTTATCTCGGCTAGGGTTGCACTTCTAAGAATTACGACCCAAAAGTTAACTTGTTTTTTTGAAAAATTGATCGAAATTTCACCTTAGCTAAAGCTGCACTTCTCAAAAAGTTGATCCAAAAGTCATTTTTAGAAAATTTTATAAAATAGAAAAGTTTTTCTCAAATTTATCATTTAGTTTTTAGAAAATTTATTTGGAAAATCAACTTTGTCGCAAACAGATGAATGTAAAAAAAAAGTTACCATGGATGATGATTCACTATTTATACCTGAAACGTTGCAAGAAAAGAAAAACATTATTGAAGATAGCGGTATATCAAGCAATGATAAGGTACCTTTATTTATTTTTATTTATGGTGATGGTGGTGATGCTAAATATAATACATTGAAAATAAGTTTTTGAAGTAAGAAAAAAAGAAAATCTTCAATTTATTTGAACATTTTTGTATTAAGTATTAGTATTGTCACCTGAAACTTGTTTTGTTGTGTTAATGAAGCATTATCTTTGGTTTTTTTATTCATTTTAGAGTTTTAATAACTTGACTACCGTAAGTTTTTACCTTCTTTTATTACCTACTCAGATTTTCTCAAAATGAAAATTTCCTTTATATGTTGTTACTTTCAATTTCTTTTTGTTCAACGCAAAGATCCAGAGTGCAATTCCCTCAAGAAATGAAATTCTCAATTGAAAGACTACGGGTCCTGTCAATTTTTTTTAAATATTTTATTTAATTTTTTACTTTCAGGATTCAAGAAATTTAGGATAGTAATGATTATTTTCAGACATACATTTTAGATATATTTTACCATTTCTTACATATTTAAAGCTAGGGTGTATTAATACACCTAAAAGCTAGGGTGTATTAATACACTTAAAAGCTAGGGTGTATTAATTCTCTTTTTGCCAAATTAGCCTGGCACAATTTGTCTAACTAAACCTTTCAAAATACTGCTGGAAGACAAGTTATTACTAATGCACGTTTATGTTACATGGAATTTAGAAACTTTACTCTGTTTAATAATAAGTTGTTTTTAAATTGGTTTTAGTATCATTGCTCCACTTAATTTTATATCGGTTGAAAACTGCGGTTGTGTCAAAAGTGTTTTGGTGTCATTGAGTAGTGATATCTATTCTGAATGAATTATGTTAAGCTACATAGTACACTGCTAACTTTTGATTTTTAGTGTTCCTTTAAACTAAATACGTGTAATTATTTATATCCCTATATGCAAGTTGATATTAATAAGTGCTGTAAGCAATTTTCTGATATTTTTGAAGATTAGAAAGTAAACCACTAATCCTTCTTTATGTGGAATTTACGCACAATTTTGTAATCTAGATAATAATGTTTTTTACGCATTTGGTTGATAAAAAACTCAGTGCTCCTAAACCAGCCTTTCAGCCAACAAAAGAAGATCTGATAAGCTCCGTTAACCTTCCATATGTCCCTCGCCTAAGTGAATCTTTAAAACGTATTTTAACACAGCATAATATTCGAACAACTTTCTACTCGCAGCAGACGTTACGCAATTTACTTTCGCA
>JAUZNK010002049.1:0-11683 GCA_035046665.1 Euphysa ruthae
ATATATATGCCAATGATTGCTAAGGATGCATATATTTGACCTATATATACATCTATGGTTGCTGACATGCAAAAGTGCCAGTCATGGTAAAATAATATTAGAACGTATATATACTTCCAATGTCGTTGACTTATATATTGCTTGGTTGCGAAAACACATCTTTGAAGACGTACATCCATTGGCATTTAAAAGATTAAATCCAAAATTCCTTATGTAAGTTTAAGCTGTTTTTATTACAAAAACAAACTGTTAAATCTTGGATTATTATTTTGTTTTGTTTAAACCATGAATTAATCTTATTTTCCTGCAGTCACCAGCGAGAAGAACTTCAGCAAGAACAAACAGAAATCCAAGCAAAACTGCAAGTAAAAGAAGAAGAGTGCTCTATACTAACCAATCAAGTGAATGAACTTCATGTTCGGTTACAAAAAGGTGAAATATTGGTGAACCAGGTGTGTAGTTGTGAATATTTAAAATTAATTTGTTTGTGAATTAAAAATTAATTTAACTTTGTTTGCAGATGAAGTTGATAATCTTGTATTCCAGAAGTTTGAAGTAATAAAATTATTTCAAGATATTAAATGTGTTGTACAGTTGATATCAAAACCATAAAGCCTACATATTGAAAATCAAATTATTGGCAAAAATTTGTCTAATTTAAGTGAAATTTGGTTCTTAAAAGTAATTATTTTCAGAGAGTGCTTAATCCAAACCCATGTTTAAAGCTTGATTATAACCAATCAAGTTGTAAATCAAGCCATGCTGTGTTTTTTAATGATTTGAACTACTAATCAAAATATGTGAAAAAATATATATATTTACGATAATCTTTTCAGCTCACTACAAATACTGCTGATAAGGATGCACTTTCAAAATGGCAAACCGAGAAGGAGAGCTTGATTCAACTCTTAAGCGAGGTGATAAATATTTTTCATTTACGTTTCTACAAATCGAGAGAAAAATATATTTTCTACCTTTAGATAATCAGAATTTAAAAAATCGATTTATTACTTTTTTTCCTGCAATCTCAATAGTTTAACACGCCAAAAATGGGTTTTTAAAATTTTATTTAAAAGTTGGTAAAGCATGGAATCATCATTTGACGCATATAGGTATTTATGAAAAAAATACTATTTCATCTGACACAAGTTTTTTTCAAGATAATGATTCTTCAGAACTTAAAAAAGCTTACAGGAATAGTTTGTTCCTTAAAGTATGTGAATTACAGATTTTTTAAAATAGTAGCAACAAAATAATTCTATCCAAAATCAAATATTTTCCAATGAGCAGATATTTTTAGGTTTTGTGTTAGTACAGCAACGCTCATCATGAAAAATCAGACATAAGATTTAAATTGCATTTGCACTCTTGTCTATACCTCCTGGCTTTCTTCTCAGCAGCCATTTATAAATCATTAAAACAATAACTGTCCTCTGAGTAGATGCGATTGTCAAATAATTAACAAATAGAAATAAACTTGCAGTGAGATAGCATTTGGAATTAATTGTGTTGAAAATTTTCTTTTGATATAATTTTAGCAAAAAGCAATCGTTGTGAGACTTGTGGCTGACAAAGCGTTGCTTATGGAAAAACATAGTGAACATCAAGAACATTATGATATCCAGGTTGAGCATTTGAAAAATAAGGTGAGCTGAAGTTCTTGCATTTATGAAAAGACAGTGGTCATTTTTTTTAAATCTTTGACTCATATTAATGTTATCTTCTTGGTTCTGGTTCAGTGAATGGATGTTATTTACAGAGTTTATGATTTTTGGTACTCTCTGCTACAAAAAATGTAAAGGAAAATTACCAAGATTTGAAATTTGAATTTTAGTCAGATTCAAAATTATCTAAATCGAAATTTCTGGGCTATAAATTTAAAGAAGTTTAATGTACTCTTTGATGCTTTAGGCATGTAAATTATCCTCGACAGAATTCTGGATAACAGATATTGTGATATGCATTTTCATATATAAGAATGAAGATAAAAATAATAATAACTGTCAGTCGACAGGAAGATAATATAATAATATTACTAGGTAGAATGATGATAAAAATTACAGTAATAAGGATATCACTAGTATTAAAATAAATCTTTTTTCTTTTTTTTTTTGAAATATCTTAACTTAATTTTCATTTGAAAAAGTACATAACGTTGGGACTATCCTTTATACAACATTACAATAATTTGGTTTGGTTGTCTCCAGTAAAGGAATACTAGTTACTGGCAACAAGAGAAGAAGAGTGTAATATTTGGCAAATATATGCCTTATGTTGTTAACTATTTTGAAGTGTGTTTTACGACCCAATTTACCATTCATTATTTGAGAGAAAAAAGTAAAATTTTCATTTCCTAAAATTCACTTTAAATTAAAGCTTTGTGTTCTCATCTTACTTATATAACAATTAAGTTTTTATTACCACAATTTAAATTCCTCCCCTACGTAGATAAGCCTTGTCTAATGTTTACAAAAAATAGACATTTCTATTTTATGACTTCAAGAAGTCTGTTTTTATTCTTCTAACATGCTAAATGACATCAAATTCTCACTTATGTGGTTAAAACCTGATGGCAGCGATGCGTAGGGGCTAAAAGCAGCTTTGGAGACGTCATTACTGAAACTAGGCGTTATCATGGATAAAAAAGATCACAAATTAGGACTTGGTTCCGATGGAACGACTGTTAACTTAGCACTGTACCGCCTTTTAAAAGATGAAATTGTTGAAAATTATATTTCCATGTGGTGACCTAGCCATCGAATGGAACTTTCTGTTAACGATGTTTTTAAACAGCCCGATTCGAATAAGGCATGTGAAAAGATTTGCTGTGATGTAAATTATCTATTTAAGAAATCTACATTGAGGTGGCGATTATTCAAACACCAGGCACTGCTCATAGGGGTAAAGATTAAAAAATACAAGCGACCATCAGGTATCCGGTGGATAGAGCACCAAACAGTCGATCCCAGTGCGCATAGCCATAATCTGGAAATATTGGTTGCTTTCTATAACCAGCAAACCACAGACCCATACAACGCTTCAATGAAAAAAGTTAAATGAAAATTTGAATAGTTGAGAAAGAATATTTGCAGTGCTGACCGTATGATATTTAATACAGCAAAGCAAGATATTCTTCTCTTGCAACCAATGTGCAAAATGCTACAAGATGATTCCCTCCTCCTTCCTGTGTTAAATACAACCTGCTCAACTACCAAAGCGAAGGTTCACAAGCAATGGAACAAATAGATATCTTTCCCAACTAAACTAAATGAAGCCTTTAAACTCGCCTTGACCCAACTAAAAGACCCAATCTTTCAGTCTATGGCTGTTGTCTTGAAAAAGTAGTATGAATTTTCAGTTCAAAATTTGTTGAGCATTCAGTCTATGAATGCACGGCGTAATCGTTTTCTGACCACTTAAGAAAAAAGAATTGTTTTGTTCTGAAGTTCCAATTTTGAATAAATTTTTCTGCTTCAAATTTATGAATTTAAAATTTTTTAAAGTAGGTTGCTTGGAACTATTGGTTAGAATTAATAATAGGGGGAGTAATAACTTAAATGAACTAAAGATACAAGTCAATGGTACGAGGTCGGCATGTATATGCCCTTTACTTCTATAAATCTTGCCATGCTCTGCATGCCAAGATTTATAGAAGTAAAGGGCGGCACTGAGGTGCTGTCTCCAATCTAGGCTGCCTCTGCTTTTGCCTCAGCATTGCCGAATGCCAACCTGAATTGCGATTACTGCTTACAGGAAACAATTGCTGATCATTTTGATCTGCAAAAAAAGTTATGAAATATATTTCCACATTTTCAAGATCTGGTAAGTAACTAATTCTGGATATATAAATCATTAGTTCGTTGCTTCTTGGAAATCTATTCTGCACATTAAGAGAATGATTATCTCTAAGACAACTTGATTAACATTCCTTGATATTTTAATCATACTTGTTTGAAAGAATAGGTCTATGTTTTATTTGCATTTAGGCTTAATTAAGGATTCATGACTTTTTTATTTGTTCTCATATCTTCTTTCAAGTCCATTAAGGAATTATGCCATATTTGATGATGCTATAAGCATTTTCCATTGTAAAAATTTTTTTATATTTTTTTTTTTTTATTTTTTTTTTTATACCTTTTTGAGGTTATTCCTGAGTGCCTTTTACAGCAGATAGTTTTTCCTTCTTAATTTACGAATGGATAGGGAAATTGCCAAAAATCAACATTTTTCTGTTTATCATGACTTATCTTATTTAGATAAACACGTTAGAGGGAGAGAATCATACTCTAGCTGATAAAAATAATGGTTTGACACTAAACTTGCAAAGTATACAGAATCAACTTGGTATGGCATTTTTACCATATTTGTATTGCTTCTCTCAACTTTTAAATTTTTATATGGCAGCTTATCTGACCCTGAAATATTGTTATGAATCCGCTCATATCTATATTATGAAGGTGTAAACCCATAAGGATAGAAAGATGATTTAGATTTTCAAGCTTAGTACGTCAAATTTAGTTAAAAAGTTGAAATCTTTTAATTTTTCCATAGGAATTGATTTTTGACTATATCTAGATTTTGTATGATGCTAAAAAATATATCATTTTTGATTTTTCAGCTATTTTGTCATTGTAAGATTGAGACTCAGTCCTCTAAACATAGGTTTTTTTTTTTTTTTTTTGTCATTTTCAATAGCTTTTTTCTCATTTTAGACTTACAAGCATTAAATGCCAGTTCTCTTGTCGTGGAGGGACACCAAGATGTGGTTGACTTGAAAAAATATGATGAATTACAATCAGAAAAAGATCGTCTTGAAAAAGAGCTTGATATTCAAATAAGTGAGAGTCGTAGACTTGGTTTGCAAGTAGTTGAACAAAACCAGCAAATCGAAGTATTTCAATCAAATCTCAACCTTATGCAGTCAGAAACTGCTGACACTGCATTGTTACTAGAGCAGATTCAAGCAGATAAAGAAACTATTAGCAGAGCACTTCAACAAAATAAAGTTTTAAAACAACAGTTAGTTGAGTTAGAAGAAGGCTTTGTTAAAGTGGTAATAATTTGATCTATTTGCCATTATCTGAGGCTTGTGATTTTATTAAAAACGAATCAAATATAATATTTTTGAGCTAAAATGAATGAATTTTTGATTTTTTGATTTGGCAGTAAATGAAAGTGAAGTTTTTGTTGTCTTTAAATATCGAAATCTATTCTTTCCTTGTACAGATATGCAGGGCATATCTGTTAGCCATATGACCAGGGGGCAGAAATTCAGTAAAAAGATTTTATCTTGAATTTTGCATTGAATCATAATAATCTAAAAGTCATTTACTTTTTTTTAACCTGATGGTAACTATGTGACATCATAATTTAACTTGCTCACTAACAGCTGAAGTTTTCATATTATATTATTAAGTTAATCTCCTAATCTGATTTTTAAAATAAATAAAGGATTTTTTTATCTATTCTTTACATAAATATAAGAATTAAGGAACTATTATTTAATTTGATGACATTTTTTTGTATGTTACTTGCTATTTGAAATTTTTTTAATAAAAATGTAAAAACAAAATAATGCCAAAAACGGTATTTTTAAACAAGAAACATTGCATTAATTACTTGGCTCAAGGTTATTTTAATTTTATCTCCGGTATAGTGGAGTCAAAAAAATGTTTTACTTATTCTTAGTCTAATTCAAGTGCAGACCTAACTGGGAAGTTAGAAGCAGAACGGCACATTAATAAAGACATTGCAAGCAAGCTTCATGAAATACAGATAAATATGGAAGAAACCAACCTAAAGGTGATCTTTTTGTCCAATTCTTACATAGTGTTATAACTTATTGTGTTAATTTTGTTGTTTACAACAAAAATTAATATAGATAATTTTCCCTTCAGAATTTCATATCATCATTTATTTAGAAGAATTTGAATGTTGTGAATTTATTACTGGGCCCATTGCTTGAAATTTTTTAATTCAAAATTCCAATTTTGATTTTTGGAACAATTCTTGTTACCCTGAAATTGAAATTTGGTTTTTCTAAATTTTTGACTGATGTTTTAGAGCAGATGGAGAGATTTTTTGACTGCTGTTTGCGAGTAGAAGGGGGGATATTTTGACTGATGTATTGAGGATTACAATAGAAAATATTATTTTCAATGCATTGGGAATATCGGCTATCGCTTATTTCTCTAATGTTTTTTGGACTGGATTGTACATCCGAAAACAGCAAAAAAAAAAAATTATTTTTTCAAAAAGTGTTCCTCCAAATAATCTTAAATTTTGGATAATGTTAGGAAATATTATTCCTAATATGTTGGGAATGTTAACCGTCTCGATATTTTTGTGATCAGAGCAGACACACCCAAGAATTCTTAAATCAGCATTTTTTTGACCGCTTTTAAAAAGCGATGCTCCAATTATACTGAAATTATAGATTATTTTAGAAAATATTGTTCCCATTATATTGAGCATGTTGGCCATTTTGCATATTTTTCGGGCTGGAAATTTCTCTTTTGGTAAACTTAAAGAGTTAAAATCTTATTTTGCTTAATAACTTTATATTCTGGGGTCTAGCCAATCTTTGCTTGTTTTTGATATAGCTATTAGACTGAAATATGTCACTATTGAGGTTAAAATATGGCATCGTTTTCAGAGATAAGTTAACAATACAGGTGGACAAGTTAGCGCTTTTATATTTTTGTTTCTGGAAAGTGTTATATTTAATTATATTTATATCATTATGTTTATATTTAATTGACTTTAATAATTTTAATATTGTTGATTACGATCTTTTCTCCAGACCTTTTTCAAGATTGCCTTGTTTTATAGATTATGTAATTTTAATCTATTGCATAATAACAAAATTTGATAAACATCTTTCTATCTGCATGATTTATTCTTAGTTTTGAGATTTTATAATAATTTTCTGTTTAAAAAAATTTTTATTTGAATTTTCAGAATTTCATGCAATTGAAATATAAAGACAGTTATGAATTTTTAGAATTTTTAGTGATAATACTTTCAGCAGCTCTCTGCCAATTGCTACTTATTATTATTTGTTATAATTTCATCAAGCAAACACTTTCTTATATTAAATTTGCTGAAAAAAATCCATTTCAGTTGCACAATAAATCAATAGCATATGTGGACCTTGACGAGCAAGTTAATC
Source organism: Euphysa ruthae (assembly GCA_035046665.1). Lineage (NCBI taxonomy): Eukaryota > Metazoa > Cnidaria > Hydrozoa > Anthoathecata > Corymorphidae > Euphysa > Euphysa ruthae. The sequence goes on from JAUZNK010002049.1 coordinate 7,172, forward strand.
GTTTCAAAGAAGAACTAAGAATTGCACAAGAAAGGGTAGGTTTACTTTGTGGTAACAATTACTTTTTGCTGTGCAAATAAACTAATTTATTATTTGATCAATTTTTTTTTTTTTTTTTTCGAATGTAAATTATTTCTTGTAGAAATTTATATATTCAAACAATATATGAGATGATTTTCTGGTGTTGTGAATGCCAATTTTAGCCTCTGATTATCTTTTGGTTTTTGTTGATTAATTTGTTGAGATTCTTTAGTTAGCTCTTGTTTTATAAAAACTGATAAGTTTATTATGTTTAGTTACATTCAAAAGAAATGGATTTAGATATATCAAATACTGAACTGCAAATTGCTAAACTATCACTTTTAAAATCTAATGACCAATCACGGATTGGCATTTCTGATTCAATGGATACATCTAAACTTACACAAAGCCTTCAATCAGAGTTAGAGTCTGCCCAGGTAAGCTTGAATCATTAATATGGGCTATAGGTAACATTATTTATCACTTTTTGAATCTTCTTTAAAGTTTTTTAACATATATCTTTGCAGCAAACACTTCATGGAAAATCAGTGAAGAAAATACTTGTCTATGTTGCATACGGGTGTTATCGTTTACTAAAGGGTTGAAGAAAATTTTAACAGCTGAATTTCCTTCCTAACGCTACTTACAGTAATTGGGTCCTTATTATCAAGGGGTCACACACCAAGTAAACTGTCCATGCCAGAAGTCAAACTGGTATTTGTCATGTTCCATGGTAACACAAGCAGTGCTAGTGTTGCGAGAAACGTCATTGAAAACACCTAACATTACCCTGAATACTTAGGAACAAATTTAAAGTGGATTGCTCTTGTTAAGAGAGATTTGTTTCTGAGTTAAGCTGTTTCATGGCGGGGAAAGAGTTGGGGGTGGCAGGATGATTGGTTTTCTTTATGTGTTATATTTTTGTTTCTTATGCTTTATATTATTTTTGGGCAATATTCATTACCACATGTAGTTTGTTCAATATTTGTAAGCGAACATTTAAAAAAACAACACTGATCAGAAATACAAAAAACCGCAGATGGCGTGCAACTGTATGTTAGGCAAAATGAGGGTAGTGAAGCATTTGTTCACTTCTTTGTACCGATTTTGGCTAAGTTAACTGTACTTTAGGTAAGAGATCTACTCCTAAATCAGCAAACAGCAAAATTACCTTAAATAATTTACTGCATGTCGTTGTTAGACGGTTTAACAATAAATGATAGTCAAGGAACTTTTTGATGTAGGGATTTTTAACACACTAGTTCTTTTGAGTATGCGTTGTCTACGATTCCTACTATAGATTTATGAAATATTACTTTGGTTTTTTCTTTTATATTATCCCCAATAGGTATATTTAGTATAGATTAATGGTTTTGTGCCAAAAACTCTAGTAAATATCTAGATCATAGTTTAGCAATGGCAGTACAAAACAGCTAAATCCATCCCTATTTTCAATCTTCTCATTAATTAAACAGAATGCTTCAGCAACCAACGGCTCATATTTTTGGGAGTTATGTGTTTGGGAGCTATGACTGCAAATTATTTTTTGCCATTTCACCGCTATAGTATTTCATTTTCCAAATACATAAATATTTATTTTGGTTATTACTCAAATAATTAAATTAAATTAATTAGGCTTTTTTAGGCAGTTTCGTTTCCAGTGTGGATGCCGTTTTCCATACAGTCATTCGATAGTGAAATTTTTTTTCTTTGATTTTCCCATATAGTTCTCAGGCCTTTAAAGCAGTGAAATTTGGTTTAAAAATTTGATATTTATAAAATACAATTTTGAAGAATGGTAAAAGTTATTGTTTCTGAGGGTTATGTCATGCAAAATGTGAAATGAGTCAAGTTTGGCCTGGAAATGTCTTTCAAGAAATTTAGTTTTGATTGTGAATTTATAAATTTCAGTCCTGAGTGTGCAATATATTGTTTTTTCATCAAAAACAAGGAACTGGTTTAACAGGTTTCTTTTTTTTTAGGAAGTTATTAACAACCTATCACTTCAAAACAGTCAGTTACAAAAAGCATTGGAGCAAATGAGAATTGGAGAGCATAAAACAGGTATTTGGGAAGTTTTTATTTGTTTACTTTTAATTAAAGTTTTTTTTTTTTTTTTTTTTTTTTTTGTTATTTTTTTTTTTTATTTATCTGAAAACTGGAAATTTAATTTAATAAAAGTAAATTTCTGATATTTAAATTTTAAAATTTATTTATATTCATAATGTCAAAATCACTGATACAAAATACCTAATTTTAAGCTTAGAAGCATTGTTAGAAAAATAAAGTCCATTAATTTACTTTATTTTTCTTAAAGCATTAAGTTTGACGATTTTACCAAACCGTGTTACCATGAAATTTTGGCGATTATTTATTTACATGAAAAAAAAAAAAGGTTTTTGTTACCACCATATAATAGAATCGCGTCGAGTTGAATATATTTAACTCATTAGTTTTCTCATCAACTCACTTATCTTCATGAAAATAACACACCTTGCAATTTAGAAAATCATATGTCATAGGAAAATATTTCTTTTCTACAAGTTGTATGTGTAACGCAGTAAGAAATAAATTGACATAGTCTAGTTTGTTTTCTTGTTTTAGATTATTTTAAATGTGTAATTCGTATATTTCACTGGGTTTTAGGAAGGCGTTTTTAGCAGATTACATCCTGATCCATTGTTAATCTGGTGTGCCAAAAAAGCTGCAGTAATCTGTTAATATGCTACAAGTTAATCAAAGGAACCATTCCCAGATTCTAAACAAAACATAACATTTTATTATGGCAGGGTGCAGACCCATGTTGGAATGGCATATAACAGTTAGTAATTGGAAAAGAAGGTCATTTATGCTGTTACAAGTTTTAGCAGTTTACTTAACAGTAGATTACTTAACATATTTTTAACCCAATTTAACAACAAATCTATAGACAGATTTGCTAAATAAATACACAGCATCATAGAAAGACTCTAGAATATTACATTAGTTTTTTTAAAAAAGAGTACTTGTGTTTATTATAAACGTACAAGAGTGATATGTTTTCACTTTAACAAACAAGTTAGACTGGTAATATAGTCTATAGCATAATCTGATTGTGATTTAATCAAAATCATGTTATTGAAGGAATATTTGCACCATAAGTTTGTTTTTGCAAGTAAAAATTCTCAATTCCTGAAAAAAAATATTTTTGCGTTGCTTGTCCTTTCACCATGCCATATTGATGTGTCAATTTACTTTAAAGGGGAAATTGATAGCAAGAGGCTTTGGTTGTGCAACCAAAATTTCAATTAGTTCGTGTAGATGTGTGAAAATGTTGCAGCCTAGTGAGTTTTATGGAATATTCATACATAAAACACAAAGTGGAAAGTTAATAAGAGATTAAAATACACTGGAAAAAATCTAATCATGGACAAATTAGAAATGGTAGGAAAAACAAAACATTTGGCACTACTAATTAAGAATTAGTAACAGCCATGATGAGTTGAAAAATGAACTGTAAAATTTTTTAAATTAGCCTGAACATTACACAGAATTTTTAGAGAATTTTATAAAAAACAATTGAGTTACTTTAATTGTTTTAAAATGATAGATCAAGAATTATATGAAAATAGTAGTCATTACTGCTGGGTATTATAGGGTATACAATGTCATGGCGAAAAGAGTATATTGTAGCATATAGTAAAGCGATTTTTTCAAGTAATTAGCTGTTATCGGTTTGAGGAAGGTAGTATGAAGGCTAGTTAGAATTTCAAAACTATTTAACAAGGAATAAATAATAGAGTTTAAATAAAGAATAGAATTTATTTGAATATTTTCAGGAAAAACTGGCCAGTTTATAGAATATTGTCTATAAAAAAAATTTTAAAAGCACTGATTTGCTCAATCATAAACCAAGAGGGTATAACACAGGTGTAGGTATAAATCAAATTTTTTAGAGAGAAATCAAGTATGTTATGATATAGCAGAAATTTCACACTCAGCAAAATTTTAGACGCTGTGAACTAGACTCTACAAGTTAAATTTATGGAATTTAAAATGTAGATAGAAAGGTGGAAGTGAAATATAAATATTATACTCTATGTTATCAAGTTGAAAAAGAAATGTAATTGAAACACTACAAATGTTAGAAGCAAATAAGAAATATTTAAAACCAAATTTTTAAGTTGAATGGGTCTAACTTCTAAATGCTGCTCATATTAGAGGTCAACTTCTTTCTAATAATTTTTACCTTATTTTTTATAACAGCTAGAGACCAAGCATTCCCAGTTTGATAATTTCATCCATTGATTAATTCTACAAAATAAAGGTTTGTTATTTTATTAGGATTGAAAACACAAACCTGATATTGCTTTTTATATTTTTAGACAACGATGGTAATCTGTATACAAGCCTTTTGGAGGATGAAGCTACTGAAGAGTTACCGTTTGAAAAAAAACAAAATGTAGAGGAAGAAGACAGTGATCTTTCTTGGGAAAATGATGAGGAAGACGA
>JAUZNK010002050.1:0-11683 GCA_035046665.1 Euphysa ruthae
ATATGAGCTAGGCTACAATTCTCTTTTTATTTTTGACTGAAGAAGAAAGCTCTCTGCTTGTGTACACACTTAATCTTTTCACTTTTCACAATCTTCACTTTTATGCGGGAATATCTATACAGCTCTACCGTATGTAACTTAATAGTTAAAAAGATTAAAAATTTGTGATTTTAGTGGAATGAACTCATGAGGATGGGCGAAGGATTGGATGATTCTGTTTTAACTTATGAAGGCATAGCACCAAATAAATGTTGCACATTATTATACACAGTTAGTAAAACTTTTTTCTTCTAAATTACAACTATCAATTGTTCAATTATCAATGACAATTATTTTATCTGAAATTGAAATTTTAAATAATTATATTATATATTTGAGCAGACCGCCCCCTATCCATCGTGGGACCATAATGAAAATAAGGCTTTGGCTTTTCTTGTGCTTATCTCTGATATCAATACAGGCCCTTTTTTACAATATTATATTGTATTTAAATTTTTAACGTTTAATTTGTTGGATTTATTTATTGACAGTGAATAAATACTTGCTTGCTCGTTTACTTGCTCTTGCTTGCTAGTTTTATTTGAATTCCTCATCGGGAAACCAAGGTCAAAGATTGCATCAGGTTACAAAATATGACTTATTAACTGTAGAAATTAATTTTTATGCATAATACTACCATCCACTATAAATTCCTGTTGAAGGTTACTGTCTCAATGCTATTTCACACAAGCTTCTTTTTTGTAGTTTTCTTGAAAATTCTCATAATACGTACAATATATTAATTTGATATCTTTTGATCGTGTGACCTATTTTAGGTCTTATCCTGAAAGAATAAGGTTTGTTATATTTCTTAAAAATACCTGATTCCTTGCTATTTAACTGTATTGTCTGAGATTTTGAATAAAATTTTACTTTAGTAATTTTGTATTTGATAAAGTTGTGTACAATTAAGATAAGTTGAAACAAAAACATATTTTTTGTAGTAGAAATTTAAAGTAAGAACTGACCATCATGATCATTATAAAACAATAATACCGTAGTAAAATATATACAGTCGTTCTCTATACCTTTCTACTCTTGAAATACCTTCACAAATAATAAAGTATAATGAAGTATTTGTTGATGTAACATTACCACCATCTGATTTTGGAAAAATTTGTCATACAAAATCAAGTAAAAAATAATGACGTTGGAGACCGCTGTTTTAGTAAAGCCAAAACTTTGATATTAAGTTATTAAACGTGTTTGTGGTGTCGTTACTGACTTCTAGTTCTATATTGGTGATTCCTTTGTAAATAAAGTATTGAAATTTTATATTCAAACTGAAAACGATTTAAATCAACAAACACTAACCCAATTTTATAACATAAAATAAAATATCCAGGAGATAACTAAAAAACTGTACACAAACAATATCGTGACTCAAAATCATTAGTTCATTACTTCATTTTTAATATCACACATAACATTTGAATCACATATATCACATTTATTATCAATCATCGGGAGAATTCATTGAAGGCATTGAAAAACTAAACAAGAAATTTCTTTTGCAGGTGAGATGTGTTTTAGATTGAGTTTTGTGTATTTTACTTCATCGAATTTATGTTCGCGAAGATAAATAAGCTGTGATTGCTCATGTCTAAATATATGGTTAGCTTTTTTGTACAGTTGTGTTTCTCGAATATTTAATAATTTCTTGGTGCTTCTGTTCTTCCCCTTCAATTTTATAAAACCCTAACTTAAATTCGATAGTATTATTAATATTTTTAATACTTTTGTTTACTTTTTATACTGTTAAAAAAATCAATAAGGTGTTAACCAGTGACACGTTAGCTAAACAGCACATGCTAGGGGTAATGCTTATTTTGAATAAACAACAACTTTGAAACAAAAAGTGGTCATCTCTTCATATCTGCAACTTTTGTCACTGAAACATCAGTAATAACTGAGTGAGAAACAATACTCCTTAGTTTTAACGCCTGCTAAAATACTGTCATAACTCTAAATAAACTTGAATGTTGGGTAATCTTAAATTTAATTATGGAAACTAAAACCCCTAAGGAATGCTTTACGTTCCACACCACAAAACCAGAAAGAAAATATTTTTTCTTTATTTTCTGGATTTTCATTACATTGTTGTGTTATTTTTTTAAATAGTATCGTTCATATTACCCTAGATCAACATTTTCCTCAATTCAGGGAACAAATTCCTGGCGTTATTTTAGATTTGATAGGAACTTTTTAAGATGTACACTTGCAGTGACATGTTTTACAGATGTTTTTAGCAATTTCTCTCTTTTTTTGAGTTTTTTCTGCATCTGGTATATGTTTTTTCGATATGAGTATGAGTTTACTCAATGAGGATACCAAATGTTTTTGAAATATCATTGCTTTTTATGAAATTACAATTTGCAAATGTACAATAATGTTCAATTAGCTCTCTTGTCAAAAAGACTAACATTTTTAAGTCACAGGGAACAGCACTGACTTGATAAGCTTCATAAATTCTATATTCTCTAATTGTAAAAACTTGACTTTCAAGAAACCTCAAATCACTAATTAACTTTAAAATCTACCTTTGAACTAAAATACAAGATTTTTTAGAAAAATGACAATATAATTGGAAAGTAACAAAATTTGATCTAAGAATAAAAGAGAAGCAATAAATAATCCTTTTATCTCCCATAATATATCAAAATATAATTTATAAAATGTATAATAATAAAGTTAATAGTTTCCAGGCAAAGGCCAAGAATCAACACTTTAAAATATTTATAAAATCACTCTTCATAAAAACCTATCTAAAAGAATTTCAAGAGTTGTATCGTGTGCGAGAACTGTTTTAAAACCAAACCGAACATCTTTGTTACCTTATCAGGATAATACAGCATACAAAAATCCATTACAAGTGATCTATAAACGTAATAAAAAAAAATCTCTGAAAAATCAACTAACCTAGCAGTTAATGTTTTCTTGCACTCCAGTTTTCATATAGCTTTGAAAACACTGATTTTAATCTGTATATTACTATATGCATGTTTTTTTTTAAACTTTAGTCAGGTACAACAGGAAATCCTAAAGGTGTAATGCTGTCACACGATAATGTAAGTTGAGTTTAGATTTTATTAGGCCACAATTAACCAAAATAACTTTACTGATTAACAGCTGAGTTCAGCTTTCTGTTGACATCTGCAGAGGTTTTGTTTGAATTTTCATATTTACTGAAGTTATATAAATCATCATTGACCACATGTATTTTTGAATTCTTAACATCAGCATTAAGTACGCAGATGGTTGGATGAATGATGTTAATTTTATAATATAGCTTTGTTTATGTTAATGAATACACAGTAATGAAAATCTTTAAAATATATATCGTTCTGTTAAGTTGTTGTTTGCTCTTTTGATGACAGTTGGCATAGCAGCTACCAATGAAGTTGTTTCATTAAAAAATGTTTAAAATATCATAGGAAATCATTTCAATTGAGATATATTATAGAGACTAGTTGTAAACCCACCAAAATTTGGTTTATTGGTGCACAAAGCATTGTTTTTTGATTCATGTATTTCAAGGTAAAATGTATTCAATTTCGTTCTTTAACGTATTTTAAATCAGTTGAATAGACCTTGGTTTTTGATTGTGATTAAACCTTTATTTATACAATACCTTGTAAATAAAACATATTTATGTAATGTAAACAAGGAATAAATTATTTAACAGCAAGCACCACGTGAGTTGTCACTACTTGTAAACATAACATTTACATAACATGTAAATAATGGCAAGCGTCACAAGAAATAAAAATATAAAAAAAAAATCATATTTAACGTGAAAACAAAGAATAAATACTTCTTTACGTTCTGTTATTACAGATATTCCAGTTGTTTAGAATTTAAAAACCTCCAATCAAAAACAATATTATAGTTAAAACCAGCTAATAAAAATCTTTAAAGCATATATCATTCCATTAATTCTTTTTTTGTTCTTTTGTCAGCAGTTAGCCTAGCGGCAACTAATGAAAATGCTTGATTACAAAATGTATAAAAAACCGTAGAAAGTCATTACATTACAGTGTTATTTTATAGAGATTGTAACTCTGTATTTGGCCATTAAAGATGGGATTTCACATTTGTTACTGCATTGTGGTCTTTTAATACAAAATTTTGGTGCTTTCTTTCGTCATCTTTATTTAGAGTAGTTGTGATGCTGACATAGTTCTTTTCACCCATGTCTGCTTGCTGAGAATTCTTGTTCCTTAAATTTGTTCACAAAGTTTCATTTTTCCTTAAATTTTGTTTGATTTTCCTGAAATTTTTGTTTGATGTTTGAAAATTTTAGGCTAAGTATTATCAAGTCCAGTCCTCAGGACTTAAAACATGATTATCAAGTCCAGTTCTCAGGACCTAAAGCATGATCATTTGTTTGATTTTTATATATTTTTATAAAAACATGACGTGTAAGTTTTCGGGAATGCATTAATCTAAATAATATAAATAAATAACTAAAATGCTTGTCAAATATGTATGTCAAAACATAATTGAAATTTATTTTTTTGGATAAAATTATTTTCAAATTCTGTTTTATTTTTAATGAAATTTAAAAATAATTTTTCTTGCTGCATAGAATCTGCTTAAAAAGTTTACTAACTGGAAAATACGATACTAAGAAATAAATTTACGTGAGAAGTTTAAAAAAAATTTTTTTTAATGACAATAAATTAAGAAAGTATATTCCCGTGACTGTTTTACCTATTGTTTCTTTTAGTTGATCAGTTGTTCTATTGCTACAGTAAACATCACTGGTCTTTTACCCGATAACCAAAGTTTCCAACATCAGGTTGTTAGTTACCTACCTCTTTCACATATAGCTGCTCAGGTAGGTTTTGTTAAGGCAAATTTAGCTGTTAAAAAAACATTATTTTGGAACATTCAGACCCAAATCAGTAGGGTTCTATGCATTTGCCCAAGATCAATTGATTTTTATTTTTATAAAAATTTTGATGTTTGAATTTTATTTTTTTTTATTTTTTAGGTCTCCTAATGATAATTATGTAGAAACGTTTAATGCCAGGAAATTTTTTTTTTTAGTTTTTCTGAATCAGGTTGTTAACTCTTTCAGTACCATAAAGTTTAAAAACTTATTTTACTTATTAATTTCGGGGGATGTTTGTGTCAAAATTTGTTGATTTAAAAATAGACATTATATAAATATAAACTTCTAAGCAGTTTTTATAAAAGTTTTTATAAACCTTATCGGTCAAAATTATCGGTCAAAATTATTGGTCAAAATTTTGAAACACTTCAAACAATTCCCAAACCATTTTTTAATATTACTGACTAATGGTTATCTTGGTTGTTTCAGTAATAATCTACTAATTTCTGAGATTGTTTCTTGAATTAAACATAAAGGAAGTATATATTTTGTGAAACTAGAATATTCAAGGGTTTTATATAATAAGACACGATTGGGAAAAAGCAGCCAACTCGTTGATGGAAAGATCTAAATAATTGTAGGTCTGGTCCACTTTCACTTCTTCATTTTCATCAGCATCACTTTCTTCGGGAATCTGTTTTTTTCTTTTGAATCTCTGTTAGCTTTTCTTTGGTTTTCTTTTTCCAAGTGTTATATTTTGTTTATTTTTTTTTTTCACAATTATTTTGTAGTTTAGTAATTTAATCAAATTGCTAGGGAACTTGTCCATTTCTTTCAGAGAATAATTCTTTAAAATGCTTTTTTAACATTAATTGCCACCTTTCTTGCAATATTAGTTCTCTTAAATATGCGAAACCTCGATGCCAAAATACAGAAAGAATTTTCAATTATGTGTCTACATCTCAAAAGTCTATAACTAAGTTTTCTTTTCTTCATTCTTAATGATTCAAGAGGATATGGTTTCATCATTTTGGTTTTTAAAGGAAAAGCTTCATCACTTACAAAAATGTAAAGATATGTGATGTCACTGTTCCAAATTTTTTCAGGATTTGTTTTCTTTAACTGCAATTCCGAGATGAGAACTTAAAAAAACTCCACCATCACTACCTCTTCCTGAATCCCTGACATATACCATCGTGAATTTGAAATTAGCATTACATGCTGCCATCAACACAATTGAGTGAGATTTATTGTTGTTAAAAACTTTAAACCTGATTGGACTGGGGCTTGCATAACAATGTTCTTTCCATCTACAGCACCTGCTCCATGGTTAAGTTGCTCCTTCTTTTTGTAGTCTGTTGCAACATGTTTCCATTGTACCTCTGCCGTACAGTGCAAATGGACACTGCAAATATTCTGGTATTAAAACTCTCCAGATAACATTGGTTGCTTGCACGACTAATAGGAAAGCTAGCTGTTATAGTTTTTATTATTTTTTTTTTAATCTTTTGAATGTAATATTGTCTAGGTTGTCATTTTGGTTATAATTTCAATCTCGCTCGCTCATGAAATAATTTTATTTAGCATTAGAAAACTTAAACCTAGAGTAAGGTGGAGTGTTCTGAAGTAAACATTCATGAAAAAAAAAGTAATCAATGATCAACTATCTAATACTTGTCCGTAATTTTGATTCTGCCATAATTAAATACGATTCTACGTAGGCATTATTTCCAAACATTTTGTCGTTGTTGGACTCAAATTTTTACAAAAATTAGTTATTCTGATTTTCATGATTCTTCTTGAAAATAATTTTATCTTTTTTTTATTTTTATTGTAAACAAAACTTGATATTTTATTTTATTTAGCAAACAGATATTTGGATGTCTATCTATATAGGTGCTTGTGTTTCGTTTGCCAGGCCAGATGCACTAAAGGTATGTTTCCATATCATAAGCGATTAAGCTTTTTCACCCAAGGTAGACATTTTTAAAATTCTTTAAAAATTATTTCTAGTCACTACCTTAATGAAATTATTAATATTTCAATTCTTTTGCTTCAAGACAAAAGTGTGAATCTCAAAGTATTTTTTTTGAAAAGTACTAGAACTGAATAAAAAAATGTTTCCCAAACAACTGCCCAAACAATTTTGACTAGAAGCTTCTAAAAAATGGCAATATTTTTCCACAGTTGTGTGCAATGATTTATTTTTGAAAAACATATATTTTTTATAAATCCATGTCAATTCCAAATAAAACAAAGAAGAAATTTTTTAGTTTTACAGTTATTATTCCATGAAAGTCATTTTTATATGTTTATTTCATTAAATACATCAAGCTGTTTTGAGTGATTTTTACAACAGCTAAAAATGACTTAACAGAAATGCACAGTTAAGTCAAGATCACTGACTCTTAATATATATATAGTAAACTTTTTAACCAATTGGATTCAAATTTCCTAATACAAAGCTTGATTATAATATAACATAGCCATTTGTATTATTGATAATGTCAGGAATCATGTTAGTATCTAACTAATCAAACAAAATGATTACCATTGATAAAATTTTGCAAATGACAACAGTAGTTATATTGAATGTAAGGTTATATTTTTTCCTTTGTTTTAGGGCTCATTAGTGAACACGCTTAGGCAAATTCGTCCAACCTTTTTTGCCGGGGTTCCAAGGTAAGTAGGTTTACGTGTATTTTCACATGATTAAGTTAGGTATGTTAAGTTGTGTTTGTTTGTTTATTTTTATCCTTAAAAAAAAAAGTATTAATATTAGTTAGTTTTGTGTCTGGCACGGACGTTTCACTGATGATGACAAAGGAAATAATTTATTTAGATTCTATGAGAAGATTGAGGAGAAATTGAAAAGTATCGGTTCTGATATCCACGGCTTCAAAAAGACAATGAGCACATGGGCCAAGGCAAAGTTACTCGAAGGGAATCAAAATAAAGAAGTTGGGTAAATTTATTTTTTGTTTACCTATCAAGACCAACTTTTAATAATTAAATAGCTTCAAACTCTTTTTTAGATTTTTACTAATATATCTATCTTTAACTTCAAAGAACTAAAGTTTTTTTAAATAAAAAGATTTTTGCATAAAATAAACTATTAGAGTGCAGTTTACATTGAATAAATAACATGTCATAAATGCAATTGTTCCGGTTTTTGCAGAGATGCAAACTTTTGCTAGCTTTATTTCAACAGGGATTTTTTCAAGTCCTTTTAAATAATAAGTTAAAATTTTTTGATAATGATGATGATGTTGTGCAATTTCTTTTCAGCAAATCAGTTCCTTATGGATGGACAATAGCTGGTAAACTATTAAATAAGGTATGTAGCTTTTTTTGTGGAATACATTCACACTCTCTATTAATATATTAAATCTATCTAATTTTACAAAATAAACTATCAGATACATGAACAGTTAATCAAATATCGAAATTGAACCTGATTTCTGGTTTGTTGTTCATTTATATATTTGCAGGTATCACTTCAGAAGTATCCGTCTTTTACAACCAACCACATTGTTTTGATTCAAACCTCAAAATTTAATTATATATTTTTTTAAAAGTTTTTTTAGCGCTGTTTACAGTAAAGTATTTATAATCTGACAGAATGATTGTAATCCAGTAACAAAGTAATTCTCTTTTGCTTTAGTTGGCATATCTTATATTCATTTGTTAACGACTTCAAAGAATACTGACCAATCATAAAACCTTTCCTATTACTCAGTTAATTTATGAATATTTACCATGATTCAAATAATTTATTTTCAATTCAAAAGTGAGATTTCATCAAAAAATTTTTCAATAATTTCCAAAACAGCTTCTTGTTCTTTTTTGTATTAAAAACCCTTTTGATTTAGTTTTTCTTTTTTTATCTAATTCTGGTGATTTTTGTCAGCAGACATACTTTTAAACGAGCCATTTGTGAACGTATTTTGGAGCTAAAATTTTTAAAATTTCTAATCCTTTAAAAGTTTTATGTTACTTGTTACCTTTAATCTATATCAAAAGGGCTTAACCAAAATAATAATATCTGTGCTAATTTTTATTGTTTATTTATTTATTATTTCATTATTTATTAATATAATATTTATTATTAATTTCAAAATAATTTGAAATAAAATTATATTTTTCAGCTGATTTTGAAAATTCAGAATTTTTTGCTACTAAAATATTTTGAGAAAATCCATGGAATTATCTAAAATTAATCTGAATAATTTATTTACTTAATTTTTCTCTCTATGGCCTAGGACTAGAAAGTTTACAATTAACATATATGCCTAAATGTTTTTAATGATTAAATATTTTTTGTATGCAGGCACACAGAGGGTTAGGATTAGACAGATGTGATATGTTACTTGCTGCAGGTGCCCCAGTATCTAAACAAACTCTTGAGTATTTCCAAAGTCTAAACCTCCCTCTATTTGAGTCGTATGGTATAACTGAATCGACTGGTCCAATAATTATTAATAATAAAAAAAGGTCAAGGACTACATCAGTTGGGCCTCTCTTGGAAATGAACGAATCTAAGATTGCAAATGCTGATGAAGATGGATGTGGAGAGGTAATATGTTTTTATGCTGAGACAAAATTTGATTGGTTGTAAATATGAAGGAGATAAGGTGTTGTTTTTTTTTGAAGTTTTCCTCAAAGTTTAACAAGGTCATTTTTTCATTCTATTTGATGGCAAAGATTCATTATGGGAAATCAAGCTACTTATTTTATGATTTAACATTATTGCGTATATTTATAAATCCAATCATTTTGATTCATTTTGATTATAATGGTATGGACAAATGTCTGTATGGTTGTTATAGTGCTATGGATAAATCTCTATATGGGTGGTGTTATAGTCCTATGGACAAAAGTTTTTTTTGTTGTTATAGTCCTATGGACAAAAGCTTATATAGTTTTATAGTCCTATGGACAAATTTTTAAAATTTTTTCAAAATATGTTTATTACTTTTTCTTTTTTTTTATATTAAACTCCCTAAAATTTAGATAAACATAACTGAAGTTAATTTGGGTAAGTGAGTTTACCTACAATTATACAATTAAATATGATCAAAGTAGTACGCACTATCACCATTAATCCCCGATATTTTTTCTTAACCTTGAAACTATGCTATGTGTTTGCATCTAGTTATGTTTCCGTGGCCGTAATATAATGATGGGATATTTGAACAATGAAGAAAAAATGGCTCAAACATTTGACAGCGCCTGGTTTCGATCTGGTGACATAGGAAAAGTTGATAAGGTAAATGGGTGGTTTTGTTTTAAAGTTGTTTTTGCCAGTAATCTCTGCTCATTACCCTCTCATTAGTTTTTCCTTCTCTTATTTTGAATCCTTATTTATTGTCTTGTTGATATAGGAAATATCAAAATAATTTAAACCCTGGGTAGAATTTGGTTAGGGTCTTCCACGTTCATTTATTTGTTTTCTTCCTTTTAAGAAGATTAGTAATTTCTCTATCATTTATGTGATACAGCCTATATGGGCACGTATGTATATTCTTGATCTTTTACAAGGCACCTTTAACATATCCAATTTTAGTCTAATTTAAATGACTGTAGAAGTTGTGATTTTACCTACATGAACTTGAAAGTTTCCGTTGTATTCTTTAACAACTGGCTCTAAAAAGATGTTTTGAGACAAATTTTTTTTATAAATTTAAGTAGAAAATATCGTTTTTCCCAAGTGGTCACTTGTCTAAATCTCTCATTCACTAGCAATGTACCCAGTGAGGCATTCTTTGTTCAATTTTTCATAATTAGATGCATGGGGCAGAACTCTGTATATCCAGTTAACAGCATAGCAATTTTATTTGGTTAAGGAAAAGATGAGAGATTCAGTTTTGAAACTGAATTTTACAAGGGCTTGTGGACCTTTAGATATTGTGTTAAAGGTAAGTGTGAATATTGTCCCAGAGATCATAGAGGGTGAAATTTCTGCAAATTGGGAGATTAGCACAATTTTAAAATTGTTGATTGTTACAAAAATAAAGGAGATATGCTAGAAGTATCAGAATAGAGGTTTGAATTTAACAAACCAGATTTTAAAAGTGATGGAGAGAATTATTGATGTGCTTGCCATTCCAAAAGGTTGACATAAATTAGTTACAGATTAAATTTAGTTTCCTGTCAGGTTGTGGATTTACAGATTTTATCTTTATTTTAAATGAGTTTCTGCAGAATTATCTGGCTAGATCACTTACAGTCAAATTATAGGTGTGGATCTTTGGAGTCAAATGTTTTATTGGTCAACTTTAGTCAGTCAAAAGTGACATTTAGTGGTAGTAATTAGAGAAAGCCAGAGGATTATTTAAATTCCCTTTTGGAGTTTAATTCTGCTGGTATTGGGTGTATAACCACTACATGGCTTACATACCCAATACCATAAGAGAGGATTAAAACCAGATAAAGATTTAAAACTTGTTATAAATATGATCAGTATGATATAGCTGGAGTTGCAGATTTGAGGCGTCAAATTTTTGGGAAAAATTTCATCATTTATGTGACCCAGAAGAGGTGCGAATAAGCAGCAATTAGAATAATTTTAAAGAATTGATTGATTGATTGATTGATTAAGAATTGTAACCTTTGTTAGCTGGTAAGAGATCGTCTTGAGTTTCAAAAGGTGGAATATATCAATCTTGTGTATAAAACATTATGCTTTATGGGAGTGACACTTGGTCGGTATAGAATAATGATTTAATTAGATTAGAAAGAAATGATGTGCAAATGATAAAATGAATGTAGGTTTGTTTTAAGCGACTATGTTTCTAGTATTGTTAT
>JAUZNK010002051.1:1525-11682 GCA_035046665.1 Euphysa ruthae
AAGAAAAAAGTGATAGTCGTACCACCTCGTCCAGTCGTTAACATTGTAAAGAAAAAACTTGTCGTCGTACCACCTCGTCCAATTGTTAACGTTTTAAAGAAAAAAGTGATAGTCGTACCACCTCGTCCAGTCGTTAACATTGTAAAGAAAAAACTTGTCGTCGTACCACCTCGCCCAATTGTTAATGTTGTAAAGAAAAAAGTGATAGTCGTACCACCTCGTCCAGTCGTTAACATTTTAAAGAAAAAACTTGTCGTCGTACCACCTCGCCCAATTGTTAACGTTATAAAGAAGAAAGTGATAGTCGTACCACCTCGTCCAATTGTTAACGTTGTAAAGAAAAAAATTGTTGTCGTACCACCTCCAAAAGTTGTTACTGTCGTTAAGAAAAAAGTAAAGGTTTTGAGAAAACCAATAGTTTTTGTAAAGAAAATCTATTATGAAAGACACCTGCACGCAAATCCACATTACTTAAAATACCACGAGTTTTATTATCCAGATCACCTCAGGATACATCATAGATTCGCTCATCGAAATAGATTTTGGCTTGGTAGTAAATTTCATCATTACTTAGACGAAGAGATGGAATGAAAATTAACCAACATTCTTTTATAGCCTTTTTGATCTTTTTTAGGAGTTTTCTGATATACGTCTTATTCTGAAAGCTCCGAAATGAGTGAGCTCCGAAATAAATTCCCATAAAGCTATATTTGGCATCTTGTATAAAATAAACATCAGCTAATAAAATTTTATTCTTCTTATATTACTTTAGGCTTATTCGAAAAAGTTTGTACTTTTTGGATTGTAATTTTTTGATATTTTTTATATCAGTTCTGCGGGTCAGACACTTTTTATACATGACATCAAAAGTGTAATTGTTTATATGAACTAGTGGTATAAAGAATATCTTTCCAAACACATGCATTTGCAGAGATCTTACCCAACAAATGCATTTATGGGAATCTTTCATGTAAAATAAGCTAATAGATGAATATATAATAAAATAATGCTTCAAACTTTTTTCTTTTTTTGGAAATTTTTGGAAGGAATTTGACATCTTGCATCCCGCATATGATTCTAAAATTTTTAGGAGTATTTAAGTTTTATATCGTGTGAAAATAAGAACAAGAACCTGATTTTTGAATTTCTAGGTTTGGCTGTTAATCCAGGGGCAGCATGGTTGTTCTTTAATTTTCAAACTGATTTTATTCTTGAGTATTATTTCACTCAAGCAAGTTTTTCCCTGAGTTTGAAGATTATATTATTTTGAGTTAACTCCGCAACCTTGAGTTGTTATTAAGACTTTAGTGGATTTTAGTGGAGAAGGTGCGGAAGCTTTGTTAGATTCTCTTGAATCAATGGGCTTTTACCTCCCATTGTTAAGAATTTTTTTTTTTTTTGCAAAGTTTATAATTATTTTACTGCGACTTTTCAATCTAAATCCTTTGAATAATTAGCTAAAAATTTTTCACTCCTAAGTTTTAGAAATTTGGAAAAGACCAGAACATGCCATTTTTCCTATTGATGTAAATCTAAAGTCATGGAAATTGATATCGAAACCTTATAAAAAATCGTAAGAGCACAAAGTTTATGGACACCTTGATAAAAATGAAAATATTTTTATAACCATATTTTACCGTCATGTTTCAACATATTCACTACATCATTTTCAAGGCTTATATCTCAAATTATAAACTAAAAAAATGTATGCTTAACTTGTTAACTGTATATTAGTGTATGTCTAAACGATAATTGTCAATATAAGTTCCTGAAGCTGGAAAAGGAAATAACAGGAATATGAGGATAGTTAGTATATTTAAGGAAAAGGGATAGTTGAAGATTAAGGCTTATATTATAATTAAATGCTTAATATTTTTAATAGCGCCTGGAAGGTGCACGTTCTTTATCATTTCTATTTTTATATTTATATCAACTCCTTCACTTAGCACACTTTCGATTTTCTACCACACACATCAGTTACTAGTTAGATTATCCATAGTTGCTTTATTTTCATCAGATTTTAAACTAATTTTAGAAACGTAATTGTGGTTATTCACTAAAACTTTAACTGCACCTAATAGAACATTTATCTGCTTTCCCTGAGAAAAAAAATATTTGTTCTGCTTCAAGCAAATATGCATAAGTGATGGAAATTTAATAATTAACAATAAACAATGTTACCAGACAACAAAATATAACAACAAGGATAAACATTAAGATATAAAACAAATGGTGACAAGGAAATGCACAAAAATTGTCTATCATAACAATATAAAACAAGGCTTCTATACTAAATTACGTTGAAAAACTATGTGATTTGGTGATGGCACCACTTTAAATGCTATATCCAAGAGTTTGCGATATGTTCATTTATTGGTTCATCAGATTTGAAAATTGCTCTTGGTCTCTCAATTTTCCCAACGCAAGTTCTTAACACTATTTCTCCTATTATTAGTAAATATCTGATATAGTTAACATTTATTTTAATAGAGGAGTATTTCCATCTCGTCTTAAATATTCAAAAGCTATCCCTCTTTCCAAAAAGGATGCTAAACTATGAATTGAGCATTACACCCCTATTCCTCTTCTTTTGAATATAGGAAATATAGGTGAAAAACCATGATCTCCCGGATGAAATTTTTCTGGTCCAAAAATGGAAGTCTATAATAATCAATTTGTGTTTGAAAATAAACATGGTCTTACCTATGCACTTATGAAATTAACAGAAGATATATTTCAGTGTTAGACGCTGGGAATTTTTAATCAGGTGTTTTTGTTGACCTTCAAAAGACGTTTGATACTGTTGACCTCACTATCTTACTTAAAAAGCTAGAAACTTATGGATTTTGGGGAAAATCAAACAACTGGTTTTGTAGTTACTTAACTGACAGACCACAATTTGTAACAGTAAGTAATAACTAATCCGATTCAATCACTGTTCACCGCGGGTTCCCCAAGGTTTGGTCCTAGGACCAATGTTTTTTTATTATATATCAACGATTTTTACAATGCTATTCATTTCACAACTGTTTATCATTTCGCAAACGATACTAGTATTTTAAATATCGTTGAATAAATCAATGCACGTATAAACTTTAATCTAAAACACCTTTGTATCTGGTTAAGAGTAAACAAAATATTTCTAAATGCCACTAAAACAACCTTGATTATTTTTAAAATCGTAAAATTAAAAAAATAAAAATTATTTTCAAATAAGTGAGCAAAAACTGTTAAAATCAAAATCAATCAAACACCTTGGAATTTATTTAGATGCATCATGGGACACTAATATTATCATTATCAGTAAAATTCGAAGAAATAGATGCTTAACAAAATTAGACACTTCGTTGACATAAAAACATTATTAAATATTTATAATGCAATTTTCAATCCACACATTATATATGGGTTTCAAATATGGGGTTCATCAGTGGGGTTAATTAATAGGGAACGCGCTGCGCAAAACAAAGGAATTCGCATTATTAACTTTGAAACTTGAAGGGAAGCAGTAAAACCGATATATATATCAAATCAGATATGTTGGAAATAAATGATTATATCTCGATTTTAAACTTTCTGTTTGCATATGATTATCTATGCAATGAGTTGCCAGACTTATTTAATAACTTTTTTACAATCGCTACAGATAAAAATGATCATAACACGAGATCAGCTGCATATAATAGTAGAATCCCTCCTATGTTTAATACTATCAAACATAGCATTTCACCAGTTACATACCAATCTATATGCACATTTAACAGATATAATCACAAACTTGATTCTTTAAGCATCACAAAACAGACAGTGACAAAAAGAGCTCCGAGATTACTTCATGAAAACATACATATAAAGGAAAAATTTGTCCTTTTTATATATGTTTTCATGAAGTATTATAAGTATAATAAAAATATAATTTTACATATTTATTTATTTATTTTTTTTTTACTAAAGTTTTTTATTAACTTTATATTTATCTTGACTTACCTAAACATAATAAGGGGAAAATGATTTTATATTCTTTTATCATCTTGGTAAAAGAATAGGCTGAACTTCATATAACATATAATGATAATTTAATTGCTTAAATTCATATTTTTCTTATTTATTTTATTGATTTATCATAATATTTTTTTATTATAATTTTTTTTATTATAATTTTTTTTATTATTATTATTGCATATACTTTTATGTAATAATTTTATTATTAATCACTAGTAAATTTATTTATTTATAATTTACAAACCAGCAGACACTGAGCCCTTCGTGTTTTCATTTTTCTTAAAAATAATTTAGGTGCCCACATCTTACTAGACCCTTGCTATTCGTGTGTTACCTGGCTAAGAGTTAAAAATTATCATATTATATAAATTACGTAACAAACGTAAATTTTTAAAGCAAAAAAGATTGATTAATCAATCAAACCGTTCATATCAACTCCACACTTTTACCCATTTACTAAGCGTTCCAGCAGGTTTACAAGGAAAAATATTAAAAAATAGAAAATTTTGAGATTTAGGCAAGTTCTTTGTAGCTTCGAAAAATTTTTCATCATTCTTAGCTATTCACAACCGATGTGTTTGTTATACAGTTTTTATCAACCTCACGCATTTATTCATTCACTAGTTGCTTTAGCATATTTTTGACGACTTTTTAAACATAGTTTTTGTCTTGAAAATCTATAGGAGTTATTAAACTTTAGTTCGGTTTGCTAAATAGCACCATTTGTTTAGCATCATTTGCATAAGAGTCATCGCGTTTTGCCATATGTTTACCTTGTAGTAAACTTTTTCTATCTCTTCATTTTAACAATCTTCTCCACGACATTTTCCAAAAGTCGACATGATCTTCAAACCGCTTTTTTGACACAAATACCTGTTGCTTTCACACTGAATTTTGTTGAAATATAAAGAATTTTTTTCATAATAATTTAAAAAGTTATCGTACCTTAATTTTGTTGGTTTATTTCCTTTCTTTCCATGGTACAAAATTCGGAAAGCGTATAATATTTGGAATACCATTGATTGATTTCCAACATCGTCTACTGTAGCCTAAATATTTGCTATACAATTCGAGAATTCTTACAGCTGTTCACACTTGGTAAAAAATAGGCAAAAACTTCTTTTTCCTTTGCAAAATTGTGCAGAAACTCTGTTGCATTCAGGTCATGAATTTATTAATGGATAGAAGGTATTCTTTTATTTCTGCTACAGTAGGTGTCACTGATTTTCTACTCCAATCCTATTGCAACCGCTCATGATAACATATAACATCAGCCATGCTGTCTTTCCAATGGTAGGTTAAAAGAAATGCTATATTATCAAATACCACCACGGAATTTGAAGATAATCGGTTGCTGTTTCTTCGATGATATTTTCAGCATCTCCGTCAAAACTCATAACTTTCTAATAATCATTGCTCAAGAATTCACGCTGTTCTCGTTGCTTTGGAAACGATTTCTTCTTTTCTCTTCTTGAATGTTCGCTCTTTTTGGTAGACACATTACAGTACTCATCGAAAACGATAATTGCTGAAACTAAATGTGTGTGAATACAGGATAGCACATATTTTTCATGTTTCCAAACAGTGAATGTAGATTTTCATCGTATTATTATTTGGCTTATTCAGATAATTTTTGCTATATCAGGGTTAGAATCGATGTAGATTTTTCTTTGGTAATTCTATACATCTTTGAAAACATCATACACCATACAAAAAAAGCAAATGTTATAGCGAACAACGTTTGTTCTTAAAGAACTGCAGAATTTAAAGTGATTTTTTTAAAAGGAACCAGTTTTTTTGAAGTGATTACCTTATATCAATTGAGATATTTTCACGATTTTATATAGGACAAAGCTGAAGTATCGATATACCTTTAACTAATCGAAGGAATGGAATTTGAATTATTATCTAACACTGAAATTTTTGACAATAAATTGCATGCGTTGGTGGGGAAATATGCTTTACTTGAAGAGATCATACAAAAAATTCTATGTGTATTAATAGAGTTGGTGTGAAAATCTCACTGACTCAAATATAAGGTCAATGAGCTTCCAAAATCGAGCTCAAAAATAAAACTGTATAAAAAATTTTGAACGTTAAATTCCGCGCCGTTTGGCTACTTTTCTTCCCTGTCCTTTTTCCATATTCAGTTTGGAATTCTGTCCGTCACAAGCTTAGGCAATGGAAGTGATGAAATAATCAAGGTCAACAAACTTTTTAAATATAAAATCCAAAGTATTTTAACCGTTATAGGTTTAAAATTTGTTATGGTTCATCCTGATAATGTAAAAATGATACCAGAAAGAAAAACCGTGTTTTGCGTATTTTTTCGTTAACAATCAATATTATTTAAACCTAAACATTCGTGGTCGACTTTTTGAAATTTTTATTAAATAATTAATTAATAATTGATAAAAAGTTGACATTTTTTTAAATGTCCTCATCGTCCATCCAAATCAACCTGATAGTCATATTTAATTGTCTTATTTACCATCGTTTACAGTATATTGAAAGATGATTTCGATAGCTTCGGCAGGGTTATTTTGCCTAAAAATAAACTGAAAACTAATCAAAATATAAAGGTTTACGAAAGCGTAAAAGTTTGTTGGAAAGTCAAAGTTAAAAATTCCTTTATTGGAAAGTATAATGCTCAAAGAAATACAAAAAACTATGAGCTAGCCGGGAGTCGAACCCGTGGCAAAAGAATGTCAATCTTGTATGTTACCACTACATGCACTACTCGCGGATATGAGAATACAAAAAAGCTGTAAATAGCAACAAATTCTCTGTCAACCAAGGTATACTTTATATATGGCCGTATATATCACATTTTAGAGGCTAAAATTAAGATGCCGGTTTTTAAAAAAATGTTAGATTTATTAATATTTTTTTTAGTATATTTTTATCAAAACAAATTAACCAAAGCGACGCTGAGAGTAATAAAGCAATTAAAATATAGGGTAAAAACAATTATATATACAGGTTTCTTTCTGTGTTTATTCACAAGGTTAACTAGTAATTTAAAAATGATATATAACATATACTCTCAGTTTCTAGGTTTCCGTAAATACTTTTTACACAAAGAAAAAAATGCATCCTAGAATTGTAACATCCTGGAACCAAATCTGCTAACTTTTTGTAATACAGAGAAACAATTTCATATTAGATCATGAACATTATTATTATTCTTCAACAAAACACTTGATATGTCATCAATGATGAACATCGGTCAAAGATGACAATATTTATATTCTGCTTTTTTCAAATTATGTATACTCTGTCAGAAATTATGATTTTCACAGGTGAGCATATTTTTTTTGCTATCTCAGAGACCCTTATTCTTTGGTTCGTACTTGTGGCTACAAACCTCCTGTTAGAGTAAAATTCCATTTCTAAAATCTGAAAACTTAATCACAATTTAATTTAGCAGCTTCGGGTGAGAGTTTTGACGCACCCTGCTAAGTGAAGACTTGACGCACCCTGCTAAGTGGAGAATTGACGCACCCTGCTAAGTGGAGATTTGACGCACCCTGCTAAGCGGAGATTTGATTTCAAGCATCACACCACGTCGTTTAAAAATTTTTGAGGTTATTTAAGTATTCATTTTTTATACATTTAGGCCTGAAAACATATTAGACAAAAAGTTTTCTTTGGAATTAGATATTGTCCACCATGTATTTATCACAGGTTGTTAAAAACCCAGCTAATTCTTGTTTCTCTGGAAAATATAGCTTTTAGCATCTGCAATTGTTGTGTTCACCAAATATTGTTAAAGCCAAAGCGCAAATGAGCTCCAGCTGCAAAGCTCGGTACGTTCGCTTTTCTGCTTTCGCAAATATGTTGTTAACATGAATAATAATATAAATATGAGAAAACCGTACAGCTAATGCTAACACAGCAAAATATAAACTCACAAATCAGCACAAAAATAAATCCAAACGTATTTTTTATTATTATTATTCATTTTTCTGGGTTGTTAATATTTTTATGCATAAATTATTACAAAAAATAGGTAATTTCATGATTCTATATAATCAACACATTTGTAACAACACTTATCAGAATATTGCATAAAATTTTTGGATTAAAAAAAAATAGTTTAGGCCGTAACGGAGAAAAAAGTAAATATACTTGAGTCTTAGATTTTCGGTTGTCCAGAAATAACTTGTCTGCCATGATGGACTCGAAAATGCTGATTTTTTTTTTTTTTCCATTAAAGTGTAAATAACATATCGCCAAAGTAAAACATAATAAGATATAAAAAAATATAAAAGTACTACTTTTATGATATTACGAACTAATATGATTAATATAATATAATTAATTAAGTTTTCGCTGTTATCACAATATTAAACAAATTTTTGGAATTAAAATTTATGTTTCAGTTTGATTTTATCATTTTTCAATTTTCCCCCGTCAACACGGCCAACATTATCGACCTGAAAATAATTTCCAAAAGCTTTTCAAATAAAATTTTCTGGTAAACTCAGTAATCAAAATAGAGTATCGTTGTAATAAAACTTAAATCAATCTTTAAGTGCATTCTTATGCACTTTCGTTTTATAATTGAAGCTCCCGCTTTCCATGAAAAACGAAACGAAAAAATAGAAAAACTGTTGCACAAAAATTCGAAATCATTTTAAAAAAAAAAAGTTAATTATTAATTTAATAGAAATGCAAAAAAATTTCAAGATTGATTCTGCATATTATTTGGTCTTTTTAATTTTTAAAGTAAAATTTGATTATTTTATGGAAGGATGACGTTGTAATTTTGAAAATAAGAACAGAAATAGGAAAACATCTTGATTTATTCTTTAAAACAAATAGCCGTTTACTAAATTTAAAGTAGTGATGTTTTTCTTCAAAATAATGCTCAGGTAGAATAATAAATTGAAAATTTTGAAAAAGTGCGAAATTATATTAATTTTACACAGGAAAAAAGCATCGGAAAAGAAAAGAAGGAAGGAATAAAAATTGAGCAACAGAAGGACTGAGCGGAAGTAATGGGGATAGGAAAGAAAAAAAAACTCATTGTTTCAGTATGTCAAATTCTTGGAATACATTCTCCCACCGGTTTGTACATTTTCAACTTTCAATTTTTAGGGACCTAAATTATAAATTCCTATTTCGTATTTATAAAACAAAACCTAAAACCAAATGATAACGAATCTTTTTGCCACCAAATTAGAAAAAAAAAAAAAATCAGCTTCAATTATTTGTTACGTATTAATTGCATAAAAGCCACGAATTTATTGTTGTGTGGGCGCAATTTCCAAGTATATTTCCTTATCTTTATACAAGATTATTAGGCTTGGAAAATTCTTAGTTACCCCACAATACAACATCACAGTCAATTGACAGGTAAGTTAAATTTTGTGTCTTTCTATTCATCTTCTCCATTTATTTTCACATGGAAATGTTTGGCCTATTTAAAAATATTACGACTCTTTGAAACCAGGAATATAATAAAATTCCATATTTTTGCAAACATACCAAACGTATTTAGTTGTTTAAATCAGTCTAGTTTAGATTTTTGTGTTCTCCAAAACTTATTAGTGTACATACTATAAGAACGTAGGTTAAATTTTTATTGTAGAGTGATATTAACCAATTATTAATAAATGCTATGACCCTAAAGGTTTTTGCTAGGCAAGATTGCAAATCTCAATAACCTATTTAAAAGATGATATGATATGATGAAGTATCAATTTTCAATATAGTCAGAAAGGCCAGCGTGCTAGCATATGAGAAACTAAACATGATAACTGGGATATATATGTTAAAAAGTTCCAATCCATCAATAACAGACGATTATCGGCATCGACTTCAAAAATCTTGACAGCAAGATAACACGCCGCAAGATAATGCGCGGTAAAGCGAAGAAGAAAGACGATCAAAATGAAAATAAATGTGGAAAAATTTATAGAACAGGTTCGTACGTATTATGGGAATGTTTCAACGAAAAATTAAAAAAAAAAAGTCCTCCATTCACATCACGGAAACACCATTTGTGAACCTAAATTTAAAGTTTGAGCTTCTGATTCCAATTCCATTTGAAGATTTCATGGCCTGTTCAAAGCCAAAATTACCCTACTTTAGGAGTTTTTCACGGTTACAATGGAAACCGGTCAATTTTATTTTCATATATATATATA
>JAUZNK010002052.1:0-11682 GCA_035046665.1 Euphysa ruthae
TTCGTTTTTGCTTTATTTCCCTGGTTAATTTTGTCAGATTTTGTTTATCGTATCCATTTTCTGTGAACACGTTATTATAAACGTTTTCACAGAAAATGGATACAATAAACGAAATCTAAAAAAATTAACCAGGGAAAGAAAACAAAAACGAACAATGTCCAATCAAAACACTAGCAAGATACTTGAAAATTTCTCTACCTACTATATCATTACCCTGGATCCCAATCTTATATCCGAAACTAAGGAAAATCTTTCGAAAATCCGGCTATAAAACAGTCTTTAAATCCAATGCAAATCGAAACCAAATTATTACTTCTCGGAACAAAACAAATCTACCACCAAACAGCTATCTAAGGGGTATACCTAATAGAATGCGAATGCAAAAACAAATATATCGGGGAAACAAAAATCAAAATATCTAACAGAATAAAACAACATCATAAACATGCCAAAGACAATAACCACGGCT
Organism: Euphysa ruthae; assembly: GCA_035046665.1. Taxonomy (NCBI): domain Eukaryota; kingdom Metazoa; phylum Cnidaria; class Hydrozoa; order Anthoathecata; family Corymorphidae; genus Euphysa; species Euphysa ruthae. Next base: position 470 of record JAUZNK010002052.1, read on the forward strand.
AATCTGCAATTGCTCACCAAAACAAAAATTGTTCGTTAAACATAAAATGGGAAGATGCTAAACCCTCAAAATAGAACCAAGCAAGTTTGATAGAAAAGTTAGAGAAGCAATTGAAATACAATATCACGAATGTGGACTAAAAAATGGTGGTATGAATCTTGACAATGGTCAATTTTTAAAAACGCAGTTCTGGACACCGTACTTTTCGTACTTACGCAGCCAAAAAAGAAGTCAACTAAATTAAATAAAAAAAAAAAAGAAAAAAAAAGAAGCTAATATAGTGACGCTACAGTTATAAGTAATGAAAGCTGACCACTCTGGTATCAAAAACCCAAGCGAAAATTTCTAAAAAGAGTAAAACTAGTATTGAGAGCACGCGTATTTATTGATGTTTACAAAATAATTTAATTATACTCTCGTACACGACGTCTTCATTTAAAAAATATATATATATATAAGTATATATATTCTTGCAAAAGTGAACAAGCGAAAACCCTAAAATTGGAGGCAAGCAGGTTTAATTGAAAAGTTCGCGAAGCACTTGAAATCCAGTACCAGCAATGCGGCCCAAGAAATGGATGAATGAATCTGGACGAATGACGATAAGTACAGTCAAAATTTTGGACGTTATTATTTGGTTACTTACTTCAAAAAGAAAACCATTAACTTGACGTTAAGTAAAAACTGGAATTTGAATGTAAAAGCCGAAGACACTGATGGCAAAAAATCCTGCGAAAATTTCTAACAAAAAAGAAAATTCCTATTGAGAGATTTTGCATGTGTTTCGCTTTTTATATAAATACCTCTTTCTTTTTGTCTTTTTTTGGGTCTACTGAGGATTAAAAAATTTTTATTTTCCATTTCAAAACTAGCTGCGGATTGGCTGTCTCTGTGTGGAAAACCAACGGTGGTGTAACAAATCTGATTCCCTTTTACGATTATTTTTCAGATTTCTCATAAAACCAAATTTAGTCCTAATATAAAATAAAATAATATAAAATAAACATCTGGGCATTAAATATAGTTTGGAATAAATCAATTTTTTTCAATATTGAATCGATGTTCTTTAATATCAAAAAATTGAGTAGTGAAATATAATTCTTACTGAGATCTCAGCTCTTGTGGTATCTCTCTGATAACATACAAGTACATATTGATAAACAACGTAATTGGCTAATCTTTTATTGTTATCTCTCTGAACCAAGATTTTAGAAACAAGCAAATTATCTTAAACTATGTTAAATTTTTGCATAGTATCTATCTTTCTTTATGACTACAATTTTTTCTTTCAGGAAAATCACATGATTGGTTGTGCAAACGAGCTATTTAGAATATAGATTAAACCTGTTGGTATTTGACTAATGCGCGCGCTCCATTCATCGATCCGGATACGTTATATAAAGTTTAGGATGGCAACATTTCAACGTTTCACAATATAAAATTGTAAACAGAGCATGTAGCAAACTGTGCATACAAAAATTTATAATTGATTTTTGAGCAAAGGATTATGGAGATTTTTTAACAAAAGTCATTTCACGTCTAAAACAGAAAAGCTCAAAAGCATCGTCATCACACGAAACTCCGTTGTATTTAAAAGTCACAAAGTGCTTTGACGATGAACATGAAATTGAAAAAAGTAGTCAATATGCATGATTCATAACGAATTTCGTTTTTTTCATTGATAGAAAACAATTAAAGTCATAAAACTATTAAACATTTTTCAAAAGTTGAATACATGCTTTTTTTAGAAGTTTGATATAATCAAAGATTTTCGCCATTTTGAAAGAAAAATTGAAAGAAAAAAAAAGTATCCAAACAATTCAATTCTCAATAAGAAACCCACCTTATCAACTTTAATATGAATAAGGTATATTCAACAAATCTTATAATACAGAGACACACAAAACTGCTACCAATTTGAGTGGAATTTCAAAATGTCAAATATCACTTGATAGAATTAAAAGCAGGATATAAAATTAGTAGTTTGCTAATTGCATTAAATTTTTTTTTACTAATTTTTTTTCACCCACAATGTCCCATTTCCGAAAATATTTGCAAAAAGTTAAGATACCAAAAATTCATTTCAACAAACAAGCCTTGCTCTTACAAGGTACACCATATTGATTTATGCCAGGTACCAATTTACGAAATCCAATAAAATAAAATTCAATGAATAAAAAGATAACATAGAAAAGTAACATAACTCTCAAAAACTATGGGACAACAGCTTTAGAATGGAAAAAAGCGGGTCTCTGACCAGGAGTTCTATTTGGTCCTCTACGATTGCCAATGGCTTAACATCTAATAAAATTTAGCTACAAAACACCATTTTAGGGTTATATTTACCTTATAAAGATATAAAAATTATTCTTTCTACTATGACAGAATTATTTCTCAAACAACAAGAGAATACACGCTTCAAAAAAGCAAAATTTGAAAATATAAGGAATTAACTTCTTACCTAATAGTCTATGACTATATTTTTATTACAAAATGGGATATTCTCTCGTTTCGCCTTTATCTTTTTGTATTTCTTTTTAGTAGAACGTCTTTAGTACTAAATCGTGAAAAGGGTCATCACTCTTTAGGTCTTAGCTAGTTCTTTTGCTAAAATCCTTTCCGCTAATAACATGTGTGATTCAATACGTTTTACTCTAAGAGATGTTATTTTTAGATACATATGGAAATTGTAATAATTATTTTGAATTCCAAAATACTTTAAGGCCGTAGTAGGAAACTAAAAGTTTGAAAAATCAATGTCCTCCGATTTAGACTATCAAGGATGAATTAGCCAATTATGATGTACATTAACCAATAGTTGTGGTTTAGATTAACCAATAGTTGTAGTGTAGGTTAGCCAAACATTATGGCCTACATTAACCAATCATTGTCATGTAAATTAGCCAATAGTTGTGGTGTAGGTTGGCCAATAATTATGGCCTACATTAACCAATCATTGTGATGTAAATTAACCAATCATTGTGGTTTAGACTAACCAAACATTTTGGTATACATTTACCAATCAATGTGTTGTACATTAAACAATCATGATGGTGTACATTAGAGAAGTAACTAATCATTGTGGTGTACATTACAGATTTTATTAAATTTTATTTCAGAAAAAATATTAAGCATTGCTGATTGCACATCCAATTTAGAACATTAGAGCAGTAAGATATTTCATGTAGAGCGTAGTGATGAAATATGAAAGCAGATATTAGAAAAATTTGGATCTTCAAATTCTGTTTCGCGAAAAAAGATTAACTTGGTTCATTTACACTCTTAGGTTGCCGATAAAAAATATGCTAGAGCAAACTGTGTTAGTGAAAAATAATTTGGTGTGATGAAATTTGAACTGAAAGTTTCCTATGTGAACGTGCCTGCTTAATTTACCATTAAACAGATATATGTAATTTTGCAGATGACATCACATTATAAGTTGGTGACAAAAAAAATGGTTATCAATAGATTAAAAACTGCTATTTCCAAAATAAATGATTGGTTTTCAAACGACTCAATTGTGGCTAATCCTTCAAAGTATCAACTAATGTTTCTAGGAGTTAAAGAGTCAAACGAAAAGTTATTTATAAACATTAGCAATTGGAAAATATTAGCAAAAGATAAAGCTGAATTATTACGTTTCTCTATTGATAATAAGCTATCGTTCTCTCACCATGTAAAGGTACTATATAAATCTGCAAATAACAAACTTTGTGCAATAATCAGATTACGGAAATACCTTAAAAGGAAATACCTCTATATCTCAAACAATATCACTAGTCACTTCTTATATATTATCGTATTTTACATATTCTCCATCATTATGGATATTCTGTCATAAAAAAAGATATTGCATTATACAATAAGGTATATAAAAGGGCCTTAAGAACAATATCTAATACTTTTTCGCTTAATCTTAATGAACTATTGGAAATAGAAAACAGCTGTAGTGTCCATGCAAAACAGTTACGCACACTCATGACGGAAATCTTTAAAACCAACCCAAAATTAATGTGGAATATTTTCACAACAAAAGGTGTTTCCTATCACCCTACACAAAATGACCCTAAATCTTCCTAAATCACTGTCAGATACATTTGGCACAAGCTCATTGGCTTTTAAAAGTAGTTTAAATGGAACACTCTGTCTAACTATATAAAATGCTCTCCTGTACGTGTAAAATATTTAAATGAAATATATGAGAAATTAAATATATATTCATAGGTTTTCTTAGCGTATAAACCTTTCATATTTGTTTTTGTATGGAAGGAATACAGTAATAAAAGTCATAATCATGTTGTATTAAAAGTAAATTTTAAAAAGTTCAAAAAAATTTTATAAAAAATTAAAAACGTTTAGAAAAAAAATTTTCTTTTTTTGTATTTATTAGTATTTGTAATAGTATATTTATTATTTAATATTATATTTAACTATTGTATGTTACTGACGTAAAATAAACATATTGAATTGAACGATTATTCCTTGGGGAAATTTCATGGCATAAAAAGAAAAATTACGATGCTAGAGGTAAAATAATTAAATTCTATTATTTCTATTAAACAATTTTTAAGTTTTTTCTGTTAGCTATTTATTTACACCGAAAAGCCATGAACAAACTCTATGATGTCTATGAGTTCTATTTTCAAGAGGGCGCTCAAGTAACTCCGGCTCTTTAGGTTTTACCAACCAACAACCAACTGAATAAAATTTGAGTTGTGTATCTTAGTTTATGTCTCAAATTCAAAATTTGTATTTTATAAATATATGTAACGCTATCTATTTAACAATTTATAAATTGGATATATTTGTTATTGTATATAATTATTATAATATGTTATTAAATATGACTGTATGTTGTTTGATATTTATAATCTGACACATATTTCAGACTAAAATTAGACGATTGCTACACATCAGTTAAATCTATTGCCAATATCGATGTAAATTATTGCCCATATATATAAACCAACTTGAAAGAGAAAGAGGTTGCGCTACTTAAATAGCTTCACTTAACAGAAGTGGCAGTTTGGGACGAGGTGGACAAGCTAAATGTTCAACAACTGTTTTTACGTCTAGTTCCATGTAGTAATTTGTTTTTAGATGCATGAATGGATATGACACACTGTTTATATCAAAATTTGTATTTTCTAATGTTCAGGGGTCACTTTTTTTGTTCAAATCTAGCTATAACAATGACTCCCTCAGAATCAGCCTAACATTAAGTTGAACAATTATCCTAATTTTTCATAACCTATTCTAATATAATTTATTACAAAAAACTAAATTTTAATGTACTTATTTATCAGATAGTTTTAGAGCGTCATTTTCTTTGGTCCGGAGTATTAACTTAAAATGATTCAAGATATTTAAATTGGCTTGGACAGTTTGGGCAGTTTGGTCAAAAATTTAATTTTTACCTTTAGGGATTTTGGTAGAAGGATCCATCTTTTGCATCATCTGGTAATGAAAGGTGCTTCAAGTACAATGCTTCATCCATCTCGAAAACATTCTTCTGTGAAATATATATTAAAGAATTCAGACTATTAGTGTATAAATCTTTTATGTATTAGTCTTCTAACTATAATTAGAGAAATCTTCGAAAGTATACTGAGTTGATTTACTCGCATACATGAGTTCAAAATTCATAATAAATGCGTAGATAAAAAAAATATAAATACATAGTTATTGCACAATTCTCTGCCAATTTTATAGTTATTTTTATCATTGCTTGCTACTCGATTTTGTTCTTCACTGAATGCACTTCCTTGCTGTAAAAAGTAGCTTGGATTAAAATAGTGCACTTCATCTACATCTCGTATGTAATTATTTTCTCAAGACCATTTTTGATTTTAATTTCGTTGGCCGTTTTATTAGGGAGGTTTGATGGTTTTTAACCAATAGCTGTACAAACATACCTTCTTAAATTGAACATTTAATGTAATTTTCATAGGCTCTGTTCTTTATGACTCGAAGAACGCGGAGTCAATCTACCCAATGTGTTTTCTAGTTTCAATGCAACCAAATTGCAAACTTATCTCCAATGTCTCTGTCTGCTTATTTTACAGGTGCTTAGCTCTGAATGTGCCTTGGTTTCTCATGCGCTAAATTTAAACCATCCCACATAGAAAAAAATTCTTCAAATACCGTGGTAACAAGTTCTCGTCCATTGTCACTCTGTAGCATCACCAAATGTAATAGGCGATGTCCAGTCTACGTTTAGATGTAACTGGTTAAAGTTGTAAAAATTTGTTAGACGGCCTTGTTATACAAAAACCCATTAGTATTCTTTGTATTCTTTATATCATTTATATCAACTTGGGCGATCAATCAGTTTATTTATTTTTTGTTATAATATTTTAACGCGTTTGTTTGTCGAATCGGTTTTTTGAATTTTTCTGCACTAAAAACTTGACTTCTTTTTTAATTGACTTCTTCTTTACTTCACATTAAACTTGGAATATCAAGTTTTTTGGTACTTAAAGTTTTTCACGAAAATTTTCAACGAAATAATAACAAAAACCTTAAAAAGTAACCTGTTATAAAAAAAATACGATATGACGGTATCCGGATGTGGTGTGGTACTTGTATTTAGAATCATTTCAAATAAGGGTGTATTCATTCAAATGTCTCTATTTGATTTTTTGCTTAGTAGATTGGATTTGTTGTACAGGGCATTATTTACTTTCTTATTGAAGTATAGAGGTATTTTTTAGTTGCTGGGTCGAATGATGCAGACGATTTTAAGATTCCATTTAATTTTTGGTGTGTAACTTTTGTTTTTAATTCACAAAAATTCTTTTGAGATGTTCGGTTTCATTTTAAAATTTTGTTGTTGTGAAAAGATTGAAGATGATTAGCGTATTGTTTTTCTAGTGTTATAAGTTGTATTTATATCGTAGCAAATAAAGTGCATTCAGCCGTATAAATATAAAACGGTTTCTTATTAAAAATAATTATCTAAATATATTGGTTAAGTCAAATTATAAAAAAAGAAATGATGCTTGCTGTATCTCGACGTTATTTTGAAAGCTATGTCGACAATTGATATCACCCTGCCTATTTGATCTTTCTATTTAAAATTTGTTTGCTAAAATTAGACTTGAAACTAATGCTGCGATAACATGGCTTAAAAAAAACTACATGGTTCCCAATCATCAGAGACAGGAGAAACGGGTCAGTTAATTATAAACCACAGTGTAAATGTCTTTAATAAATTCCATGGTAGTCAAGGCATTCGGTAGAGTCTCACGCGCTATGTCCAATGATTCTTTTCTTCTTCCATTTTTTTTTTTGAAGAGGTTCTGGACATCACAAAATCAAAATTCCTAATTAATAGGAATATTGAATTCCTCATAGGCGTGGTCTAAAAGTTCTTGATTAAACGTTTATGGTTGATTCTTTTTAGTTTAAAGGATATGTCCTACAACTTAAGAGCTGAGCGCATGCTAAAGCAATCTATAGTCTGCTCTCTATATATATATTTTTTTTCTTTTTCCTTTTTATTTTTGTTTTAATGAAACATAACAAATTTGGGATAAATACAAACATACGCCATTTAATTTCTGCTATTTCAAGGGTCCAAAATTAGATGAGGTCTTCGCTGTGAAAAGTGGTTATCAAACTTTTTATCTTGTGAAATTTTAACGGTTAAATTATGTATCCAAATATGTTTTAATGTGCTATTCATTAGTTTCAATTCACTACCAAAACATAGCAAATTATTCTGGAATAAGCAATGTTAAAAAGACATGACTGCAATCAAATTTAAATTTAAAAATAAACATATTGGCGTCTAATTCCAAGCGAAAATTCGCGCGTAGTTATTGTTTTTATCTCGGCTGCTTTATGATTGGATTTATTCAACTGATTGTTAAACTATAGTTCTCGAATTTTCATTAAAGTTTTGTTTTTGGTAATACTTCTGCCCCATAAAATTATAAGTTTCCAACATACTTTGCAAGTTTAAGCACCTGTTTTATTTAAACAAAATAGAATGGCTTATTAGCAATTTATGAAAAAGTTGCCACTTCCTAAACCTACTTGTAAAAGAATATTTTATGGAATAAAGATTTGAGATATTCTTATTGGTTTCCAAGAAGTTTTGATTAAAAAAATAAATGACGTATAACGCTCCAGAACTTTCAGCTTCGGAAAAGGCCTTTTCTGCGAATGGTACCACAGTGGTAAGACGTCTTTTTACAACCTAACATTTTATAAAAAAGCAATGAAACCCTGTTTGTTGAAAAATTATATTTTTTCGCATTATTATTAAAATTAATTTTATAATTCACATAACTGCTAGAAATCCTGTCCGACAATCTTGCATAAGAAAAAAATAATTAATTAACAAATAATTTGTTTACGTTAGCAACCGAAATACAATTCTGTTAAATTATCTTAGAAGTAATATAGGTATTTAAAGTATAATAGATCTATTTCACGATCTTTATTATCAAAGAGAAGAAAAATGTAAAAAAGTTACTTAAAAAAAACCGCTGCAATAGCACAGATAATACCATATATGCAAGTTCGAAAAACCTCCAATAGAACAAAAACTGCTGCGTATTTGTTTTCTTGATATATTTCGTCATGGAGATGCTATCTGTTATAATCATCATTGAATAACACAGCTAGAGTTTTCTTTTCGGTGATTTTCTTTAATCAAGAGTTTAAGTTCTTAGATAAGAAAAAAACTTGTTTTTTCTGAAAATAAAAAAATATAATTTAATTTCTGATTCGAGCCGTCGTAATTTCACATACTCTTTGTGTAACTTGCTGATGTGAGAAGATTTAAAATGTCAAGCGTGAGAAATAAAAAGCTCTACACTTAAAAAAAAAGATATATAAAACGGTTTATCATTTTGTTTATTCTAAACTGTAGAGCAAGTAGAGGTTTTGCGATCTTAGAACTAAAGTTTTTGACAAAAATTGGTGTCTTGTCCTCTTTACCATCTTGCTGATGCTAAAACTCCAAACCAAATGATAAACATAACATATAAAACTGATATCTGACATACCTATCTACACGTCGATTACGATTTTGTTTCAATATAACAGCGTAGTTTTTCCAACTGTGAGAAAAAAATCTTCAAACAAGTCGTAAGTAAATCCATCATTTAATCCCTAAAACCTAGAATATTAATCACTCTCTTTTGATTGAATAATTTCTCCTAATATCTCAGAAGTATTTGATATTACAAATTTTCGTTGTAGCTGAAGGACAGACTTTGATTCATATCTTACCAATGCAAAAAAATATTTCGTTAAATATTTTTTGGTAAATATCTGAAATTGTATCTTCAACTTTTAGGTCTATTCACCTAGCTCACCTATTCACTTAGTTATATTGAAATTGATCAGGACGCCCATGTTTTTGTTTTTCTTGTAACCTGATAGTACAGATATCTTCAAATAGGTTGGTTGCATACGCTGTAGGCTTCTATAATATATCGTTTCGGTATACAGCTTTAAGTATGAAAAAAAATTTTAAAGTTAGGATGACCATGAATGTATCCTAAGTATCATTCATTAATAAAACCTCCAAACCTTACATACAGTCTCTGTTTTATCTTACGTCACCATTGGATCAATAAATATATATGTTACTCTTAAAGAGTAAAATTCAATAAATAGACCTTAATTGAAGATCACCTACACTCCCGAAATTAGATGGAAACTTTAAAAAAAATTGTTCTTTCTAAATAACGATTTAGGAAAATTGGTATATTCATAAATAGATCAGCATTCATAGAACCTACACTAAATAAAGCAATCTAAATCTTTATAATCTATTTTCACAATTCCATTTTTACCTACCTTGTCTGAAAAGTTTCGTAAAATCCAGCAAATACAAACAATAAAAAATAATATGTGATAAATAGTTATAGGAATTAGGTGTTTGTTTATCATATATATTTGCAAATAATCTCGATCTTGTATGTTGAGGGGTTTTTTCTATATAAAATAAATTTCTGTTTATTCACGGAAATATGAATTATACAGTTTTAAAACACAACGCACCACTTCAAAACAAATTTTAGGCTGCTTTTTCTGCTGATGAGCCAACAAACAAAACTGCTATAATTACTGATGTGCATTTAAAATTATCGTATCTACTGTTTTTTTCTTTCCTTTGTAAAATAAAACATTTAGCTAAAATTTAAAAATCTAACGTTTTTAATAAGAATTGGGAAAGGCAGCTCACCTTTATATCTTATAACTTTTGCCCTCTATAAATCTGGACGAAAATAGTTATTGCATTTCCTTTTTTCTTTTTTCGATTTTTAAATTTACAACAATATAACTACATTGGAACCCGTAAAAACTCTATTATAATAATTTAACGTCAAGTGTTGTAATAAGCAACGATCTTCTTAAAACTAACTTAACAAAATGACTGCAGTAATCTTTATAACTAAAAGTCGCTGATGTTCATAATACTTTTTGATTTCAGATAACAATTTAGAATATAGATACTGATGTAACTGAGGGAGTGTGTCGATATTTCGTAGTTTTTTGCTTCCACCATACCCTAGATATACCAATCTTAAGAGAGATTCCAATACCAAAAGACTTGGCAATTCTTAGTTTCGTCCTGAATAAGATATTTTTTTACAAATATACAGTATATGTCTACTAGTACAAGTAATCATTAATGTTTCCAACCAATTCTGAGTTTAGAGACTAAAATGAAACAACGAAATATTTTGAAGTGTTAACATGCTAATATTAAAAATAAAACAGGAAAGTATTAACGAAATTAAACAGTCTATCAAAGAACACGTTCTACGTTTTTAAATAAACATTATCTTAATCCATGATAATTATTTTACAATAAAAATAGTCATATCTTATTGATGTTACCAAGATCTGTCAATGCAATCAACCTTCTGCGTCAGTGTCAAAGAGCTGTTTCCACCATAATGATTTTAGTTTACATTGAATCTCCCTATCTGATCACAACCACTCATTGAATGAAGACCTAATAATGATTTGGCGTGATTTGGTCCATTGCCTTTATAGCAGCTTTTAAAATATATTCCTTACAAACATTTGTTATTTATAGTTCGAAACATTAACGATAATAACACATACTCTTTGTCTAAATGTTAAGTACTTTTCTTTTGTGGTTCACAATAAGTAAGTAAGTAAGTAAGTAAGTAAGTAAGTAAGTAAGTATTTATTCTGCCACAAGCAAATATACATTAGCTATG
>JAUZNK010002053.1:0-11681 GCA_035046665.1 Euphysa ruthae
TGCTTGCTTGCTTGCTTGCTTGCTTGCTTGCTTGCTTGCTTGCTTGCTTGCTTACTTACTTACTTACTTACTTATTTACCCCAAGTAATTGGGATTTAGCCCCTGATTTTGGCACCTATTTACCGACATTGTTATGCCGGCATTACCACTGTGAGTCAAATACTTCATATACTGGGGACAACTCTACGAAAATCTATTCACATTATGAAAATCTCACATAAGGTGGGATAAAGAGCAATATGCATTAAGTTATTTCAGTGTACAGGGTCAGGTCGCTATCCTTGAGGTTACTAAACCCACATTCTTTCATTCTCACACAAACAATAACTATCTTTTAGTCAACTTCTGAATAGATTTTCTTACATTGCACAGCAATAAAAGCAAAATACTTCAAAGTATTTTTAAATAAATAAACACAATTGAAAATAAATACATAATTTTAAATTGTTTTAAAAGGGCTCAGCTGGTCTAGATTTTTGTCAATATGAAATTGCATATCAAATTAACACAAATATTTTTTGTTATCAATAAGTTGCAATTTTTAATTTTTCACCAATGCAAGATTTGATTGTTTTTAATGGCAATAGATTCCTCGGGTTTGTAACCACGGGGTTATCACGGGGTTATCCGCCCGTGGGTTATCCGCCCGTGGGAACCCATTTTTTCTTAAAAACGTCCATAACTTTCTAAAACTGTTTCAGTTTAGAACATACAAAATTCTTCACTTTTTAAAGGATATCCTTCAAAACGTAGCTAATGTCAACGATAAGTTAGGTTTTGCATACTCGCCAATTACTAATAATGTATTAAAAGAAATGCACCATAATTAATTCTTCTTAAATCATATTTTAATTTTAATCCATTTAACATATGCATAACAAAGCTGACGAATTGTATGAGAGGAATTCTTTAAAAGAGCAGCGCTGTAGCAATGGATAAATGTAAGATTATGATCTATATTATGACGAAAAACAAAATAATTTTTAGTAGGGATTGGAAAGTTACGAATTTATATATTTGTTACTATACTAACAGCTAATAAGTTTTTACAAAAATGTATCAAAAGTATAATAATAGTAGATATTTTGACTTTATACTTTGCAAAGCAATTTGATGAAAACAAATTTCTCCGACCAAAATTAATTAATAGAAGAAAGTAAATTTGGTACTGGGAAAAAGTTTGGTTTACAAAACTTAGACAGGGAAAAAAATTTTTTTGACCAAAAAAGATGTCATTACATATGGATTAGAAAATTCCAAGAAATGAAAGAGCAAAGTTTAATGGCCATTGTGGGATTTAAGGCCACGAAATTTTTTATCGGGTAAATATTCTACCACTTGCTATAATATAATAGGCTATAGTGATTTCGCTTATTTAACTTTAGTTTAATTTTTGTGTAATGATGATATAAATTTATCAAACTAATAATATTCAATGGGATAGCTTATAGTGCACAAGGTAAGCTTTTTTACACCTTGAAGCAGAATAACTTTTAATTTTAGATCGTGTAAACTTGAGATGTTATGCCAACTTAAAATGCGCTTGTTCCTTTAATCCGGAACTCATGTTGCGTTTTACTGCTAACTGCTTAATAGGATACTTTCACATTGATTTTGCTCAAATAATTTTATAAATGCTTCAAATCGTGTTAGGACATAATGTAAAGAGAGAAATCCTTCGCATATTAGATGGATAACTGGTAATCTCGTTTGGGAGGGTAAGGCGCGACAGCTATTTCTTTTGCGTTGAAAGAAATTACTTGTTTCTATAAAAACTGAAAAGTATGTTATTTTTAAATCGTGAAAGTCAGCTTATAGATTGATATACAAGGTAGGCATTTTTTTGTAATTAATAGTAGCTAATATATAAAAAATAGACAGGCGTGGGAGGAAAAAAAGATTTGCAATGCTAAAGCATATTTACTTTTCATTTATTTTTAAATATAACAAATTAATATTTGGAGGTTCCAAATTCCACTATTTATTTAACAAATCCTGTCTTGTGAAATTTTAACTAGAAATTCTTTCCAGAATTTTAAAACTCAAATAAATTAACACAAAGCTATAGTTATGAGGAGCTCATATCATTATCAATTTTAAAAACATAGCTAGAGAGAACCAGTAACGTAAAGTTTTTTAGGGAACTAAGTACTGGAGCAAAAGAATTATTCTAAGAAATTTCGTATTTCAATTTTTTCTAAAATAAGAAATTTTATTAATGTTGCGAGCATAAGAGAAAAATATGGCGGATATTTTTTTGAGTTTTTATGTTTTTCAATATATTTAACGAGCCTTTAGGCGAGTTAAATATTTAATAAAAACGAGAAAATATGCCATGATTATCATGAGGTATACAAATTTTTTTTTCCTTCTCTCCTCAAGCGATTGACCAATCACGTTCGAGATAATTACACAGCCTAATGATAAAGATATTTAACCATTTATTAGTTATGGGTTTATTCGTGTTGGGCAAAATTTCACTCATTTTTTCGTAAAAAAAATCAATAAAATATGTAAAAGATTAAAAAAAATTTTGTTACAGAGGGCTCACTTGCTGACTTCTAAACCTTTAGTTTTCCTTAACTATGAACGTTGTCTTGTGTTTTTATAAAACGCGTCAACGTTGCCTTACTGTAATGAGTTTAAATGGGTTCTTTGTAGTTATATAGTATATAGCTAAAATAAATTTTTGCACACTGATGTAAAAAGGATTAGTCTTGGCATTAATGTGCATGTGTTCCTACCTTTAGTTACATGATATCATTAAAAGATCACAATATAACCCCTTTTATTGTGTTCTATCACAACATGACTCAATTAAAATTAACCACTAACCCAGGCACTACACTGTATCTTTTAGTTCTCACAAAAAATGTCAAATTATTTAACCATAAATAAAGATTCAACAATGGATATACATTAACTATAAATATAGGTTTCAATATATTAGAGAAATTTAATCGTATGTAGGTTTCCCAAAGCTTCTTATTCTGAACTATTTTTCTGTCTTAGTGATGACTCTAAGAACGCAATTCCTAAAATAATTATTAAAACTGCATTTTATATTTTTCGGATTTAGTTATATATTGGCTACTACTTCACTCATTCTATTTTATTTATCAGTGGTTGGCGAATAATTACTTCCTAGCCAAAGTAAAATTCTTAGGTAATTTTTCCTCGCAAATAAATGGAAGGCGAAGTTTGAAATCAAACTCTTTCTCTATTAATCTCATTATTACTACTTAAGGAAATACACAATGGTTTTAATTTAAAAATGAATTGAAAATAAATATATATTCAAAATTAACAAGCAAATTTTGGATTTAAGATACGCCCTTTTAGATTAAGCGCCGCGTGAACTATTGTTTCCGTTATACGTTAATTCGTTAATGATAAGCCGGCAGGAAACATTAGAAGTTTATTACGGTATTATATTTGTTATATTTTAGCAGGGGACGAGTTAAAGAATAAATTTATATTCGAGAATAAGTAGTAAAAGTGTTTTATTGAATTAATTGATAACAGTGATAATAGAAAAGAGACATTTTTAAATGTGCGCAATCGGGATTTAGAATTAATGCGCATAAAGAATTTTTGCCGTCTTTTATATGACATCTTTAGTTTAATTCCAGATATCCTTATCTGCAATTACATGGTATGATTTTATATTTTTTATTGCGCACATCAAAAAATATTATGTCAAGCTAAGTTTAAAAGTTTGGAATTAGAGGTTAGTATTGGTATATAACTATATAAATATAAATGGAGATACCAGACTCATTCTCACTAGAAATTTCTATATCAAAATCCTGTCGATTTATTATTTTAAAAAGATGGCTATGTTTTAGAAAAAGGTGTATGAAAGAAATTATAAGAATAGAGATCAGGTAAACTATAATTAGGAGGGTGTTAAAAACTTCACATACAATTTTAAAATGAATCAGAAGGGCCGATCAGATGCAAACTCGAGCATATTTTAAAGGGAAATTTAGATATAGACAGATTACAGCCTTTACATTTTCTTAAAACGATAACAGTCAAGAAAATTCAGGTGAAAAAGAGGCGCTTTAGTTTTCCATTCTTTAGCTAAGTCATCTTCTTTTTTTTTGTTTTAACCATGGCTAATTCTTTTCGCTGTGTAAATATTGGTTGTAATTATTCATGCATGAAACGCAACAAATGGGAAGGAGAAACCTGCTTTGTGCATAAATATTTTAATGGAATGTGTCCTCGCAAAGAGTGATTTAGATCGTTTCCTTTTTTTGTCATTAAAAACGGGGATTTGCACCAAGCTTGATAACTGTTTTGTTCACAATGCTAAGATAATGGTGACAATGATTTAGTCCACAAAAAAACTTATGTAATATAATAACATAATTTTTACATAATTTTACATCTATACATGTAACTGGTTACCAATTCACCTAACGAATATATGCTAGCAATACGAAAAAAACTAGTAAAGAAAGAACTTTTATCTGAAGAAAAATTCCTCTTCATGCTCATGAAAATACATTTTAGATTATTAAGTAAAGATTTGGTGAATCGTTTTTCTATTTAATGTGGTTTATGCTCTATTTTTTCTTAGTCTTGGATTCCAGTAGTGAATCCAATTATAAAGAAGCTTATTCTACATTGCAATCGAATCTGACTATACCTAAACTTTTTTAAGAATGTAATAATATTGCTGCTATTATTGATTGCATTTAGCGCTTGTAATTTTTACAAGTTGCAATTTGTAACTTTAGGTCACGTAGAATATCTATTCTACAAATATTCTACGTGACTTAAAGTTACAAATTGCAAGTTGTATAAATTACAAGCAATAGAACACGTCTAAGCTTTTCACAGGTGTTAGATAAAGCTTAAAAAGTTATTATTTCAGAATTATATAATAGTCGAATTTCTGATAAAAGAATCACAATTGTCTGTAGATTTTTAAACAAATTACTTCAGTGTTCTTCAATAACAGTAGACAAAGGATTTAATCTAGCATCTAGCTGCATGATGAATTTGCCGCAAAGTATGTGGAGGTCGAGTTAGATGTCAAATGATCCAGCAGGATTTTGATCTACAACTTCAATTGCAAAGGTTAGAATTTTTGTTGAGCGAGAGATTGGTGAATACTACTTAGATAGCAGCTATATGGAAATTTTCTAAAAAAATAGAAAAAAAAAGTCACATACAGTTTACAATATTATGTAATACATTGCATAATTGAAATTTTATAATATACAAGTTACTGTTTACAAAGTTATGTGCAATTTTTTTACAACTTGTTTGATTGATTCAATTTCCTGTCAATGGAGAGCCTGAAATATTTTGTGTAAGAGTTGCCTTATAGGTCGATATAATCATATTAATGATTAGATCTTTATTTAAGATTCCATTAATCTCGTTTATTCTTAATATGACTTTGTATATTTGACAAATACAGTCTTTGTGATTCTTTTTTTACCTTGCTGCTAGTAGTTCCGTTGGAACTTTTATTTAGAAGTGATAAAAAATGTCACAAAAGCTCTTTGATTTACATTTTAAGAATCTATCTGACGAACGTTTCTTTATTCAGTTTGTTTTATTTCATGGCCCTTCTTGCAACAACCAGGAGCCTTTTTTTATAGAAATATTGGTTATTATATTTTAAACGTTATTTTCTAAAATTTGACCACAACAACAAAATGAAGCTTCTTGTATTCTTTTTGTTGCGTAAAATAAATTTTCCAAATATATAACATAATACCAAGTATAAAAAACTGAATTTAGTTGTAAAAATAACTCTTTCATAACGCTATAAAATAAGTTACTATAAAATTGGTAAAAATCATATTTTAGAAAATGACCTGTTGTAAGGTGTTTTTATAAATAAATTTCCACGTACAATATGCATGAGTTTAAGTTGGCTCGCAGCTCATTGCAAAACCATGTATTTACTTATATAATTTTATTGAGTTGGCGATAATTTGAAGATATAGCATACATTTAGACTTTTTCCTTTTGTTGCAACACCACCCGTTTTACAAAA
The DNA here is from genome assembly GCA_035046665.1 of Euphysa ruthae. Classification (NCBI taxonomy): domain Eukaryota; kingdom Metazoa; phylum Cnidaria; class Hydrozoa; order Anthoathecata; family Corymorphidae; genus Euphysa; species Euphysa ruthae. Next base: position 6,023 of record JAUZNK010002053.1, read on the forward strand.
GAGAAAAGGTCAAACAATCAAAGCTGTATTAGTGATTATTCTGATGGGTTTTTGAACAGTTCAGAAACAAGCAACTATATAAAGATATATAGATATATTTTTGAAGTTAAATACTTCTGAATGTGTAAATTTTCATAAACCGAACAGCATGTCAGTTAATTCCAAGTATATATTAAAAGCAAAGGAAGTAAAAATGTCTAATAAAGTTTGAGATAATTAATCTTATAAAGATATACCGGTCATTATTATGAAAAAAAGGAGAATTAAGCCTTCTTAAACACTTTGATATCCATTATTTTTCTAATTTTATTGTAACATAAATTTGTAATTGATATTTAAGAGATATATAATCCCAACTTATAGCAATAGAAATAAATCCCTTACAAGTCCTTGTAATATAAACACTCCTATACTGTCGACAATGAATTTATTTCTTTTTACAGCTATTGTATATTAATCATTGATAACGTAAGAAATTTTTTTGTTTGTTGAATTCAGTATCAGTTTTCTTCTATCAACAATTAGCATCTATCATTTTTAACCCTGTCTTGCCAAAAAGCTTGCCATTCTTTCGCAACCTTTGTATATTTATCTTGATTAACAGAATTTTTTGCAATAGCAAAAGCTTGTGTATGACTGGTAGTCATTAAAACGAGTTTTTATGGAAGCAATTTTTTTTTTTTTTTTTTTAAATCTGAAGTAATAAAAAAAAATTTTTTTCTTACCATGTTCAATTTACTCTTTAAAAATTTTATTCACATTTTTGTGAGACTATGGTTTCAGAAATAACTTTTTTGCGACGTGAGACTATAGTTACAGAAATAACGTTTTTGCGACTTGAGACTATAGGTATAGAAATAACGTTTTTGGACGTAATAATATATCGTGGAAACAGGAACAGATAAAATGAAAATGCGAGGAATAATTTGTGTTCATAGGAAAAATATTGATCATGCTATCTATCAAATGCTAATGGTGAAAAACATTTACACGAATGTGTAAAAGGAAGGTTCGAAAACTTTCCTTTTTTACAAATCCATAGCGAAAACAATGATCTACGTGGATCGTAAGAAAATAAACAAAAAGTTTAAAACAGCTCTAAACCTTTTATAAAATTCAGTTAAAGTGATTGCGTTCAAAGCAATAATAACAAATCACACGTAGCATCCGCAAACTCATTCAAATCACATAACTAAAAAGTAATAGCTAATATTATTATATATGCATATATGTTACGAAAAATCCGTAATCATAAACAACCTTTGGTCAACATTTTTATGAAGATTTTCCATATTTTTTCAAGTGATATTTAAAAAAAATATGATAGGACTTGGGATAATAAAAAATCGCACTGATGGAATAAGTTTATAAAGGCTATTTTTGTTAATGTAAATAACTGTTCTAAGATAACTGAACAACTGTGATTTAGACTTTTTTTTTAAAGGAATATTTTTGCAATCACATCATTGTATAAAGTTTAGAGATTCAAAATGGAAGGTGAAATTAAAATGTGCGCAAAATTTAATGAAAAATTAAATACGTCAATTCATAAATAACAAAAATAATCTTTCTTAAACTCATACAGCAAATAAGCTCTTTAAAACATGGTAACAAAAAAATTAACTGATTTGATTACCAAATTTGTTCACACTGGAAATGTAGAAAAATTGATATATGCATTAGCCGCTGGTAGTGCAGCAATTGAATATTATGTGCAAATAAATGGTATATACAATGTAATTAATGAAGCACATGCAGCCATTAGCCACGGGGGAAAAAACTGAATGATTCAAAAAACAAGTAAAAATGTAAAAATTAACAGCAGAATGTATAACGGCTTTAAACTTATGCATTCCGCGTTTCAAAAAAATAACAAAATCGAAATTTCTTAAAAAGGGTTTTGATTGTAAACACTATGGTTTTTAATGGGATGAGTTTGCTTGAAAAGCAAATCTTTGTATACCAAGGCCATTTAACAAATTTAGTAAGGCTTTGACCAATAACATCTAAACGTGGGAAAGAATTGGCCTACCAATTATTGGATATCTCTTCAGCACATTTTCTGCTCCTATAGTTTTCTACAGTGTGTCCATGGACGAAGATTTTTTAACGTGATAACTATAGAAATTTTCAATGTGGGATGGTTTGAAAAAAAGTGAATGGAAACGCAACGACAGTCAGAGTTAAAAGAAATGTAGAAAGAACAAACAGAGTCATTGAGGATTTGAGGGAAACTTGGTTATATTCAAACTGACCAGTTCAAATTTGCCAGTTGGACTCCACTTTGTTATGAAGGAAAGAGTCTAGAGTAATGATCTCGGTCTCAAATTTTCACTACACAATGAGCCTTATTTTGGACAGCAGTTAATGTGGGTTTTGGACAGCAGTTAATATGGGTTTTGGACAGCAGTTAATGTGGGTTTTGGACAGCAGTTAATTTGGATTTTGGACAACAGTTAATGTGGGTTTAAAATCTTCAAATGCTCCTAATGAAAACATTAATGAAGTTCAAATGGGAGGAGTTCAGGAGAAAGAAAAAAAATCTGCAACATGCATGATGCAGGTGGAATTCCCGATCTCATTTGAGAATGAACATTCTAATATTTACTTACAATAAAACATTAAATAGAGTGAAGAGCAAAATCAAGTAGAAAGAATTGATAAAAGTACCAACAATGGTCAACAAGACCTACGATAGATGTAGTTGCAAAACAATAAGTGACAATCTGAAATAGAATACACCAGGTTTGGTTTGATGAGATTGTGGAGGCTTACGAAGATCCTCTAAAAATCAATCTGCTCAATCATTTTGAATGATATCTCAGTGAAAAGAAAAAGTTATAGAAAACGAAAAATAGCCAGAAGTATTCTTGAAGCTCGGATCAAAAAATTACAAGGCTGTCAAAGGAAAAGTTTTCTCCGGGAAAAGTAGGGGACGCTGTCAAAATATGTATCTCAGGATATTGATCGTGGCAGATGTGACTCGCTAATTATATCAGAAGCGAAAAAGGCTACAAACAATTTAATGGTACGAAAGCTTGTCAAAATTACTATTGTCCAGTTTAAACAGCTAAAAACTGTGTATATCTAAGAGTCACAGCATTTTATTCTGCGACAAATAAATAAACTGTTAAATATATTTTTAAATACACAGCCATTCTTACAAAGAACATTTTGTTTTTGAGTTAGCTAAAAGCTTTTTTTAAGTCAAATATACCTAATATCTTTATAATTATGTCGTTAAAATAAAAGTTTAACCCAAATGCACGCCAACAATTAGATAATTAAAACAATGAGATTAAAGATTTTCGCTGACTGGTTTTAAATAATGATAAATAAGATAGAACGCACATGGTCTGGTTTGTAAAAAAATGCACAAGAAGATGTTCGTATGTTAGTGTTGAATAATATTTGGAAAAGAGATTAGATTTACTTTATTAAATTATAGAGATTAGATTTGTAAGTATTTCTATTTTTAGTTTGATTATGTATCACCATAACTACATTATACTTCCAGCATTTAGTTTTCATAGTATCATTGGATTTTTGAGCAAAACTTATAATTCAGGAAATATTTGCCATAGAATCCATTGTATTATATTTTTAATTTAAAATGGTCACACAGCTTTTTCACTCAACTTATTAGACAGCATTTTGAACTTTTTTTATATTATGTTGTTTATATTAATTTGGCATCAGTTTTTTCTAAAAAAAAAAAACGGATAAAAGACAAAAGCTTTGTTAATTGCTTCCGTAATTACATTAGCATGAGAAACTTTGTTGTAATTTTATAGCTATTAAACATAATTTATTCTATGTATTATAATTATCTCTCGATAAATAAACTATCAAATAAATAAATACTAATCAATTCGAATGTTTCATAGGAGGAATCAAACCCCCGGTCTCTGGTTCGATAACCAGTGCTCTAATTGCAAAGCTAAAATGACCGGCAATATATGGTGCTTATATTTCATAAACATTACTGGTTCACCCGCCCTATTATTACGGCGTACCTTGTGGGGACCTCTGAAATTATCAAATTAATAATATAAATCAATTCTTACGTGGAATATAATAATCTATTCTATCGCTAATGTATTGATATTCGAAGGCCGTTTTTTTTTTTTTTTAATTTTATTTACCATAATGGCGGGAGATCATTGAAAGTCGAACTTTTTATAAGATGACCACCCACGGCAGGGTTCGAACCAGAGACGCATGTAAAGCGTATGACTTACCTCTGAGCCACATGCCGATTATATATAGCGCATATTTTCACAACTTTTATCTCAAAATAAAAGTTCTTTATCAAAAAATTCTTAGAAAGTCAATTGTTATCTGTTGTCATGAGGCCACCTGTTCTGAATTAGAGGCAGCCGTTTGCTGTTATCTCGCCTTACAATTATAACTTTGTAATTTAGAAAATTTTGGAAATCTTTTGTGCAATAAAATGTTGCGATTAAATTTCATTTCCATTAATCTTCAATTTTGCTTGCGATTGTGAACAATAATAATGGCCTAATGTTTATCTAAAAAAAAGATAAAGTATAGAAATTCTAACATACAATAGTAAAGAAAATATTTTTATTGACACCCTTATTTTTTTTGCGAAATACTATTATCTTAATTTTCCCTTACACCTTACACTTTACTATGTGATTGCTAATAATATATTTCAACAACATCACTCCGCTGACTCCCAATGTTAGGAAAACAACGTTAGTATATTTCTATCATCCTTTATAAAGTAAGTACGGAAGGAAAAATAAGCATATAAAATAAATGACTGAAAAAAGTAGGTGCTATATGATATTACGGCTCCATAAAACGCCGACGTTTAGAATAAAATACAATGCTTGAATATTTAAAATATTTTTCTCTACATTTAATGCCACTTTGAGCTCTGGTGGTATAACAATTGAATAATCTTTGTATGAAGTGAAATTGCTAGCTTACTTTTTCCATAATTTTTTGTCATAGCTAACTGGGTGAAATAAATTGACCTTTTATTGTTAAAATGCAAGAGGGTGTATGATTTTTAGCGACATAATTCAATCTTTAGTAGTTAAAATGCGATAAGGGATATGATTTTTAGAGAGATAATTCGTTTTAGCAATCATAAAAGTGAGGAGGAAGATTTTTTGAATGAAAATTAACTTATTTTTTCTCAATTTTTCTTTTATATTTATTATAATTTTTTTTTTATATTTATTATAATTTTTCTTTTATTATAACCAGACGCTTTTCAGGTGCAATCTTCTCTGTAAATATGAAAGTAAACTTTTGTTTCGCACGAACTGTTTTTAGCAATTAATTTTAACAACAACACGTGATCCAATACGTATGTTATAACCTAATACTTTGTGTAAATAAGTATTATACTTTTCATTCTTCACTAGCGAATTTTTTGACATAAGTTAATTGATGATGTATTTCAATTGTGTTCTTTTTTATGTTAACGTTAATCCTCCTCAGCTCTACCCAATAAAATACAGGAATTCTTTTTACGTTCTCTTTTTTCCTACCTTAATTCCCTTAATTTTCGCGCCCCTTATATTTTCGCTCCCTCAAATTTTCGTTCCCCAAATTTTCGCGCACCCCCTAAAAATGGCTTTTCGCGCACCCGTTAGTTTGATGAATTTTTCAATGACGTTTT
>JAUZNK010002054.1:0-11679 GCA_035046665.1 Euphysa ruthae
ATTTTTTGATTCAAACATTTTTTGATTCAAACATTTTTTGATTCAAACATTTTTTGATTCAAACATTTTTTGATTCAAAAATTTTTTGATTCAAACATTTTTTGATTCAAACATTTTTTGATTCAAACATTTTTTGATTCAAACATTTTTTGATTCAAACATTTTTTGATTCCAACATTTTTTGATTCGAAATCTGCGATATTTTTTATGGTTAGAAATGTACCAAAAAAAAAGAGATATTTATTTGTTTCTTAAGAAATTAAGGTGGGTGACTACTTTAAGACAATTCATTTAAATCATGCTATTTATTGACATAAATAGTTCCTGGAAATTTTATAGCAAACGCCATGGAGGGAAACTGCTTAAAAAATTTTGAAAAAATGCTTGGAAATTTCTCCTAACATCACCTTAGGAACAAGTTTAAACCACAATGAAATGAAAAAAAGTTATCTACTATCCGCAGTTTTTTCTGCCAACTTCCTTCATGCTCATGGTTGTAATATTTATAAAATAAGTAGAATTAACAAGGATAAATAGGCTCTGACAGAGACGCCGAAAGATGACAGAATAAAGTATAGAACCAAATGTTTTAGGAAGAAACCAATAGTCTTTCCAGTTAGAAACTGTAATAAACTGTAATAAAAAAAAACTGTAAATAAAGAAGATAAACAATCCATTGTAAATACTCTAATAACTCTTGTAAATTTAAACATCGTGGATGGTGTCACTGAAAATCCTGCTGTATGCAACAAATACTTCAATATCATCATCCAAACTCCAAAAAATCGATGCCTCATCACCAAAAAAAAATTATTCTACAATATTTGATTATAGGATTGTGTTGAGCTTTCTAACAATTTCAAAATACTTTCTTGACCCTTGAATGCCACAGAAAATTCATTGTTTTATCAAATGTATTGTATAAACGAGACAAAGACTTGTTGCATTTTTGGAGCTGAAATATACAATATCCAATTTTATTACAAGTTTTTGTACATTTAAGAAAAAGTGGAAGTGGTTTTGATTTGATATTAAAAAAAAAATTTAGTTTAGGTATCAAAAGATTTACATCACTGATGGATATTCCCCCACCAATGAATCAAAACAATTATGACAAATGTGTGAGAACTATAACAAAGGCAGTAAAAGCAGTAGCTCAGGAAACTATGTCAGATGCTGCTGCTGAACTTAGAAATGACAGAGACACAGTTTTTGATACCGGTACTTCGTACAATAGAACATGGAAACGTTGAGATTTTGCCACAAATAGTTGTGTTGTTATGTTTATGTCTATCGATAATAGCGAAATTTTTGATTTCGAACACCGACGAGTTGTATTTGCAAAGGTTGTAACCACAACTCCATAAAAAAATGAAGAAAAATAATCCCAAAGTCTATGCAGATCTGAAAGTATAACTACATAGAATCTGTTGGTGGAATGGAAAATGTTAGTTCAAAAGTATTTTCGAACGTTCAATTGAAAAACATATGTTGTGTTATGTTAATCACTTAGGCGATGGTGACAGTAGTAAAAGTTATGTCCACATTAAAAACTTTTATGACGGAATAGAAGTTAAAAAACTTGAATGCGTCAGACCTTATCAAAAGCGTGTTGGAACCCAAACCAGACAATTGCAATTTGGTGTGTATGATGTATTATGCATCAGCAGAAATGCCAGTGTGCTAGTATATGAGAAACTGAACATGATACCTGGGTTACATCCCTTAAAAGTTTGCCAGTCCATCAATAACAAGCGATTATCGGCATCAACTTAATAAAAATCTTGACAGCACGAAAACACGCCGCAAGATAATATGAGGTAAAGTGAAGCAGAACGACGATGAAAATGAAAATAAACCTGGAAAATGTTATGAAGTAGGTGCATGCTGATGTATTATGGGAATGTTTGTTTTTTGTTTGTTAAGGCTTATCATTCCTTTATGATGTTTCAGTATTTTAATTTTTAAACTTTAAACCGTTTACACTTATCTCAGAACTACGTTTATGCTTACGTTTAAACCCTTTACGTTTTAAACGTTTTAAACTTTTATCTCAGAACTATATTCGGCGATGCCGGCCAAAATATCTCAATAAACGCTTTGTTAAAATTTTCAGGGTTTATTTAGATTATTGAGATTTATGTTTTAAGTTTTTTAAATAAGGTTATCAGGTTTTAGCTTTTTGGTGCAGAAAAATAGAACCTGGTATTTACACATTAAAATATTGACGTAATAAATTCTAGGCGATTATGGGTTGCGGAATACCGATAGAATACAGTTAACTTAGCCCGGCAGCTCCTCAGGTCAAAAAAGAAGAAGAAAACAGTTTAATTTATTAAAACTTTTGAATTATTATTAGCATTAAGTTTCGATTTTTTTCTCAAAAACCGTTTATTTTATTTCTTGCAATAATAAACTAAATGGAATGTAATAAATTCTTCTTTGCATAAATTCGTGCACTTTGCATAGGTTTTATTGAATTGATTCATTACTAGATATAGACTCTATTACGAAGGTTAATTCTCGGTAACATTAATATTTTCTAAATTTTGAAAAAAAGTTATTTTCACAAATTAATAAAGTCAAAATCTGCAAAACAGAGCAAACCAATCCCAAGAAAAAAAGGCTTTCTCACGTCTGTTGCTGCCATTATAGAAAAACGAAATTTTCGGAAAATGTGAAATGTCCTATTTTATGATTCACCGTGGTCTCTTTTATCTTGCGTCACGTACAAACGGACAGACTGATGTATTTACGGACAACCTTAGAATCATAGAACAAGTTGCTAAAGTGGTGGTCCAATAAAAGCTTGTTTGATTATTGTATTACAAAATGTTCCAGATAATAATGATCAATATTAACATACATGACCTAACTACTATACACGTGAAGAGGCGTACATGAAGAGGCGTACATGAAGAGGCGTACAAATGAATGAATGATTTAAAAAAACTAAAATTTCGACATTATTTATTGTTTTTATATGCACTCTTTTTCTCTTAAAGGTTTTATTGTTTATTCAAACTTTAATGACTGCAATAAAAAATGTCTCTGGCATATTTGATACAACTATTTATATAATATACTTCATAAAAATATCTAAAGCTTTTAAATCACATATTTTATGAAAAACAGAAGATAAGAAAAAATTCTAAACAAAAGATGTTAAAAATTTTCTGCTGATTAACTAAATCTTAGAATATCAGAATACCAGCCTGTTAAAATCTTAGTTAAGGGCATGGCGAACGATCTTAGACACTACTCTCGCTTTGTATAAAAAGTCTACACCCTGTAAATACAATACCTTATCTTCAATCACTTGAGGACTTTGAATGTATTGGTCCAGATTTTCCTCAAGATATTCGGACAAAACTGCAATCGTTAATTCCAACTATATTTCTGGAAACTGCAATGTGCGTCCAAAATGACTCTCGACCTTCTTCGAACGCATAAATCACATGTGCATTTCACAATACAATCTCCCGGGATTAAATCTTGCATTTGCTATTAGAAAGTTTTATTGTAATTTAGCATGGAACAGATTCCACCTCTGCGCAGCACAAAACTGGATTTTTTCCTCAATATTCTCTTCATATATTTTCACATCATTGTCAATGTTAACATTCTTCAAAACTATCTCATATTCTTCGTTGCTAATCGTCATTTAAGCAGCGGTATTTTAAGATCTCTTAACGATAGTTCCCAAAATACATAGGCTACGTCTTCTTCGATTTCAGTAATAAGCTTTACCCCAAATATTTAATTGTATGTGCCCTGTGTTGTCTGAAATAGTGGTTTTTCGAACGGCTTTTTCTTTTACGGTCGAATTGCTATAGATCCGTTTGATGGCTCAATGACTGTGAATGATCGATTTGTTTTTTAAGCAATGTTTCCAATGGTTACCGCTATTATATCTCTAAGCTTAAACTCAAAGTTTGCTCCATTTTGAGTAATGGAACAATTTCTGTAAGTATTAAAAAAGAAGGCACCATCGACTGTTTGCGTAATGTTTTTAAGACATATAGGGAGGTCTCCCTTGAACGATTTTAAATATTCCTCTTGAATTGACAGATTTTTCTTTCTCATTAACTTTATTCCAATAGTATCGTCTGGTCTTAATTTAAGTTTTATTTCAACGTATGGCTGGTTGGACCTGGCAGTTCCACAGTAGATTTCCTCTACATAGCCATGAATTTCTAAAATTAACCACAAACTTTTATTTCGTATTTTTTACTGAGTTCTAATAAAATGCCAAAGGGCTAAGGGGAAGTTGATAAAAAAACACTCTATGATTTTAAAATTTTTTAATTAAAAAGAACTTATTTTGTGAGTTTTTGGGTATGATTCTTAATTAACACTATTGCAGAATTTTATAGAGTGTAAAATTTTATAGAGTGTACAGTTTTATAGAGTCTACAGTTTTAAGACGATTCTACAGTATTACTAATTCCAGATTTTTTTGCACGTAAGCTGATTACACCACTTTATCCAAATTTAAGAAGATTTGTAACAATCAATAACTTCGGGAATTTTCAGACATTTTTATAGACGGGATAACCTTATTTAATTATTTAACTTAAAATGATGTGAAATGTGATTTAATTTTATACGATACAAATTTGATGCGAACTTTGCCAAAGTTTCTGTCTCTAAATTTTCTGTAATTAAAGTCATATGAAACAAAAATAACAATATACCAAGAAAATGAGAGGGAGAGCGAGAACTTTCTTGGTGTTTCGATAGGAGAAAGAGAAGGTAAATGACGCTTGAGGTTGTTGTTGATCAGTTGCCCTAAAACACAACATATATTTTATCCAAAAATAAATCGCGTAATCCAAAAAATATTGATTTCTAGCACAACACGTGTTCAAAAGATCATAATAATAATAATACACGCTAACAACAAATACAAAAAGAAATAAGCTTTACCTGATTATTTTGATAATATAAATCTTGCTATCTGAATATTTATAAGTATAAATCTTCTGATATTTTCTAGAATATTCTGTGTGTGTGAAAATTATTATGGATAAACCTACTAGGGTTAAAAATTTTTCAGACCTACTGCTAGTCAAAAAACTTGACTCTGGTTACGCCAAAGAAACAATTAATTAAATATATGTGACCTCATATAGTCTTCTCAAAGAAAAATTGACCTTCTGGGATAAAAAGCACCCTTAAATTATTTAGCGAGTGTTATTAGGTGCAAATAGGAAATATAGAAAATAAGTTCATTTTTTAAATTTTTGCAAGTGCTATTCATTGCACTGCTGAAATATATGGGCGTGCGATAGCATTCCTGAAATATATGGGCGTGCGATAGCATTTCTGAAATATATGGGCGTGCGATAGCATTCCTGAAATATATGGGCGTGCGATAGCATTCCTGAAATATATGGGCGTGCGATAGCATTCTGTAAAATGAAAAGACTACTCATATAGTTAAATAAATTAGAGTCTGTAAGTGTGTTAGATATTTGAAACCTTTAAAGCTTTTGAGCAATTAGGTAGGGAATTTATTATGAGAAAAATCTAAGCAACTCAGTTATGAAAAATTTTATTGGGGATTGTAAGAAATCACGTTAACGAATGTGCGTCCAGGCAATCGGCGAAATACGTACATGTACGTCATATGAATAGGGTGTTTATTTTATAACTACTATGCCCATTATACACCCTTTATCGTCATTACTTTTGACTTTTCTGTTATCTCAAATGGATAAGCTCAAAAAAAGATGTTGGTTTATGTGGTCTGACCATATTTTTAAGACTGTATTTACAGAAAGCTTCCTAAAAAAAAAAATCTCAGACTCTAAAATTAACAGATGATCAAATTCTATATTTATCTACAATCATGGACAAATATTAGGATACTTATATGCAATTAGGACACCTTAATACATGAAAAAAATACCACAAGCAGTTAAAAATATGGATACACCACCCTTGGTGCACTCAACTTTAGGTTTACCTTTTGGTTAATAGACTTATAGTTTTAGAACTATAAAAATATTTTTTCTCTGCTAGATCTAAAGGATGAAAGTCACAAGTCCGTACTAATTTGGAATTGTCATAATTTAAGCGATTTTGGTCTAGAAAATCACTTTTACACCATGCGTCAAATATAAATTTGTGCTAAAATTTGATAAAAGTATATATATATATATATATATATATATATATAATATGTCCATGATTGTAGATGTGTTAGGATCAGATTTTTCTGGCTTTGAAACAAGTTCTTCATCATGTACAGGTATTTATAATAAATTTTAATATTTTACTCACGTTTACAAATAGTTATTTATTTAGTAAAACTATTTTTTTAAAAGTGGTCAAACTCTTGTTAGTCTGTCATGTGGAACTTATTTATGGTAGTCTGTACCACAGTTATTTCTTTCCGGAGTCTGTCAAGGAAGGTAGAAAGAAATACTGAAAATATTTCTTTCTTTCTTCAGCCTGTGTGGAAAGGGACCTCTTATTTATAATAATACCGTTAAAGTTGTAAACACGAATAGAAAAAATTACGATATTGTAAAAATAATATAGTTGATTTATTATCTCCCGAAAACTGAGCGTGGGATATACATCCAAAATGTAAACAGAACTAGCCTGAATTCCGTGGAGTTTCTTTCACATTGCAAATAATTACGAAATAAATAAATAACAAATACTGTTACCTTTTAGAAAGAAAGACTCCTTTAGGGATGATACCAATAACAGACTTGAGAGTGCTCTACAACATCATAAAGATAAAGGAGCATATATATTCATTCAATCTACAGACACGTGTTTCGCTGTGACAGTGATAGTTATAGTTATTATATTTAACCAACAAATTGCCGAGACAATCTTTTCTATATAAAAATTTTAGCTTGGAACCAATTTTATTTAACACATTGTGCACCATGAATTGGCCGTTTAAATTTTGGTGTAAATGCAACCCAAGTACTTGACAGATGTATGTTGATTTATGGATATACCTCTATAGTTGATAACAAGAGCTCTCGCAATTTTGCCAGAAAAAAGAATGCATTTAGTTTTATCTTCACCAAAATGAATACTAAGTTTATTGTCCACAAACCATTCACATAAGCTTGAAAATTTCTTATTTAAAATAAATTTAATGTGTTTAACATCCTTGTGTTGAAAAATATGGCAAGAGTCATCTGCATAGAGAAGTAATTCACATCTTATTGATTGTGGCATATCGTTTATATAAAGAAGAAACAAAGGTGGACCAAGAATAGAGCCCTGCGGTACATCACACGTTCTTCTTCAGATAGGGTTTCGTACTTTTGTACTTTAATTTTAGTATTATTGAATGATCGATTGTATCAAACGCCAACTTGACGGAACGACCTTCATACCTGGACCTGGATTTAAACAAACTTTTCAATCGTTAATCGTTAATTTTATTTACGTTATGAAGTAGCAGATTTCCCTGATTGGATTGGATAATTATAATAATGTTAAAGAATTTCATTGTTTACGAAAGTTACGAATTCCACCTATGGTTGCTGGAATGTTGCAATATTCAACAAATTGATATGTCGGACCATCGATATGTCGAACCATCGATATGTCGGACCATCGATATTTCGGACCATAGATATGTCAGACCATCGGTATGTCGGACTATCGATATTTCGGACCATCGATATGTCGGACCATCCATAGGGACGCGATGTTTATATGGATCTGTCTTTCAGAAATAGTGATCGAAAATATAAATAAATCCTTTAAACAAGTACTAGCTTTATATCTTTTACTACGGTTCTTTAGTACTGTGTTTTCATGATCTAGTATGAAGTTTTGGCAGCATGAAAACATCTGGAATCTCGATAAAAAGTTGAGTTCTCAAGCTAAAACCAGTACTATCGTTTAATGTGGCAAATTCTTGTTAAATTGAATCTTTTTTGTGAGAATATATCTCTTGAATTTTATCGATATAATTAATTATAATTAATCATGCATGTTCCATTATCAGATTTTAAAAATGTAAAAAAAAATATCACTTAATGGGCGTGGCGCCATCTTGTCTCGTGTTTAATATCAGTAAAAATTTTTCATTGAATATCAAAATTTTCAAATTTATTAGATTATTAAATAAACTAGATGTAAATAGGTTAAAACTTGTCCCTTTCAAATATAAAGCAAGTTTGTTTTGATGTCCTTCTTAATAATATAAGAGAGAATGTTTTATTTAGCGTGAGGAATCAACAAATCGTCGAGACAATATTTCCAGAAGGGTCCACGTGCCGGGTCTTGGAGTACTTAGAACGCCAATTTGTGCCTAAGAATTTCGCTCAACCGAACAACCCGACGAAATTGAGCTAGCGTTGCATTACGTATTGAGTTTTGCTCAGAAACTCAAAGAAAACACAGAAACTAAATTTCTGCCAAAGGCGGGAGTCGCACTCGTAACCTTTCGATCCGTATTCAACCGTCCTACCACTTTGCCAGCTCCGCATAAAATATGTATAATATGTATAATAATATGTTAAATATACCATGGCGAAGAAAGACTAGGTCACACACAGGTTTTTTATAAAACTCGAAATAAAATTTATTAAACCGTTTGATTGATTCAACTCACGAAATATTCGAATGGTTATGCGTGGTAAATAAATAGTCAAAGATAAAAATAACAGAAAGAAGTTCTTATCAATAACGTGATTTCACTTAGGTGATCTTAGACAATTCCAAGAAGAAACATACTACGATGTGGCAGCCATAAAATACCAAAATCAACAAATTGAAAACCAGATTTAAACTGTGGAATGATTTTTAATGATTTTTTGTTGTAGGGTATTTCCATATTTTAAAATATTTTTGCATTTTGTTGAACATTTTAGCCACCATATCCACCTCTGGCGAAAATTTATTTTCCATGTTATCTCTGAGTTTCTAAGCAAATCCCTTCAAATTCTTTTTACTTTTAAGATTTCTTTTTGAAATGCAATTTGCATCGATTAGCCAAATCTTGGCGTGTATACAGATAATTTTCTAATTATTTGTTATCCCAGATTTACCCATTGTTTAAAAACGTCAATCAAAAATGAGGCAACCAATGAAAATACAAATAGATACAAACAGATAAATTAATAAACAAACTTTTTAGTGTATTATATAATATACATAATATATAATATATATATTTTATATTTTTTTAAATTTTGATTTTGTATGTAATATACCAAAAATGTGGAAAAAAATTGTATTTTTAATATATATATATATATATGCTTGCTCTGTCAGTCTAAATTCCCAGTCTTCCATGCCATTATAATCTTTTTGAATGAAAGATCGTCTAAAGAAATTTGTGAAACAATTTTCTTCTTGTAACAGGCTAGATAATTGTTAAATATAATCCAGAATTCACTACATGTGCTACCCACATACTGTTTTTTGCAGGTTTTGTATTTTACTCAATATGGTTGGAAGTATCTTATAGTTATCTTTACCCTTTTTTCTTTAAAGGAGCTACTGCTCACTACGTATCGAGAAATCTCAGAATGTTTTCCACCACGTCCTTTCCATTCCCTGATAGTATAACCTGCAGAAATCTTGACTCTAACTAGCAAGTCTTTAAGACTTTTATCTGTTTTGAACCCGACAATATGAACTTTTTCAAAACTTGTTGGTGTTCTTTTTTACTTTAGAAAATGCAGGATGGTATGAAAGATTCAGAACTAACTTTTGTGAAGTATAGCCTTCAGTGTAAACGAATCTTCCCTATTAAATCTTCTGGTTCTAAGGAATTGATTCTTAACAATTTTTTATTATACCCCCAATAAAATAACCACGCTTTGAAGTCATTGCACCTACGATCAAAAAGTATTGGCTGAGAGCAAATACGATCAAAAAGTATTGGTTGAGAGCATATACAATCAAAAAGTATTGGCTCAAATACGATTTAATTTTGAGCAAATACGATTTAATCGTAGAGTTTGACTAAATAGCATTGAGTTTTTGGAATGATAAGCATGGCATTAAGAAGCTTCATGATGTTGATGTTTATCAGTCGGCTTAACGAATAAATCTGTGATGTCTTTGGCCACCTCGAGTAACATCAATATCCAAAAAATTAATCTTTTCAGTTGAGAAGTCGGAAGTAGCTTTAATAGTGGGATGAAAGCTATTGAGAGACTCTAAAAAAGATTTAATTTTTTTTCCCCATGTTGTCAAATTATAAAAGCGTCGTCGATGTAGCGCCACCGTACAAAACGTCGTCAATGTAGCGCCACCATAAAAAAGGTTTTTTTAGGGCTGCTGCAAATATTTTAGTTTCAAGGGCGGCCATAAATAATATCGCTATTTGGATTTTTAAAATTTCTGAAAATAGAAGAATACCTCTGCGGAGCAACCATCAGCGGAGGATCACTGACTGGGCGCACCCTTCTGAAGATCCACGGTAGGAATGGATTGTCTATTATCAAAAGATAATTTTATTTGGAATAATCTTTGAAATGAAATAAAAACAACTACAAACTACTTTTAAGCATAGGAAAAACTTCTTAGCTCTTTACATGTAATTCGATGAACTAATATATATTGATTACAGTATACCTTAAGAAGTTTTTCATGGCTTGTTTAAGAATTTTGTCACATATTTTCTCTGTTCTTCATTTCATGAATTTCAAAAGTTTAGAATTTGAGGCTGCCAAAACTTTTTCGAGACAATGTAAACAGACGACAATGGAAATATTCTTGCCACCTTTATTGGACTGTTTGAAAACTTAGCTATAAATAGAAAAGCAAATTTATTTGGAAAAAGACAAAAGATAAATTGTGTACTTAAGTAAACAAAAAGATAGGATAAAAAAAAACTGTGCGGTGAGTGACCTGAAATGAACCTAATTCACTCTTATTGTTTTTATAATTGTATTTGTAATTATCTTTTAGTATTAGCGAATGTATTTTTTACGTCGAATTTATTTTTTATTCTTTAACGAAGTTTTAACAGCATTCTTTCTTTGCATAAAGTTATGAAGAATCTCGATTGACCTAAGGTATTCATGAAAATTACCTTGTTTGTTTTATTCGTTATGACGTAAGATCTTATATTTTGTATTGTTTTGTGAAATTTTTATATTTTCCCTGAATGCAAAACAAATGGCTTTTATCATAAATTTCTCTCCTTAAAATTTAGACAAATATGTGCGTAACAAAGAACTGTTAGGTATTCAATATTTTTCTTGGAAAATTGACGTCTGTGTAGACAAAGAAGTATAAATGATAATTTTTTCCTATATATGGTCATAAAAGAATTGATCTACACTCTTGGAAAAAAAAAAATGAGACTTTTCGAGTATTTACACAAATTTACAGCTCTGTCTCGAGAGTTCTAAAATAATAGTTTGCGTACACCCAGAAGGCAAACTTTAGGTTTACTTGACTTTCTTCATTTGAGTTTAAGATTTTAAAAAAATTAAAAATAAAATTTTAAAAATAAAAACAGCTAAAAAACTACAATACATTTAAACATGAATTCAAGGAATAACTTTTCAATCCTTTAGACGTGATACGAAAACATAATATATGTATAGACTATAGTATACATTTAGGGTATTAGGTATTTGCGAATCAAAGCTAGACGAATCAATTTCAAATTCAGAAGTAAATATAGAAGGATTCAATATTCTACGCTGTGATAGAAACAGAAACGGTGGAGGG
>JAUZNK010002055.1:0-11679 GCA_035046665.1 Euphysa ruthae
TTTTCGTAATAAACTAAAACTAGCAGATGTTACTCCAATATTTAAAAAAAGGGGATGCAATGTATAAAGTATAGGCCCATCAATGTTTTACCTGTTGTATCAAATGTTTTTGAACGACTAATGAAAAATCAAATCTCAAGTTTCTTAAATGACTACTTGTCACCTTTAAGGTGATATCTATGTGCAATTATTTCCTTGAAATAATTCCAACAAGACTGAAAATCAACTTCAACCTTAGGCATGGCCGATGAGACCACAATGAGGTTGAAACAGGCTGTCCTATGCTAGGTTCGAAGCTGATACTCTTGCTAGGAGTTGAGCATGTATGTTGCGAGATCAATCTCAAATGATGTTTTATTTACATATTATATCACTCGCACTTGAGATGACACCTGCATTAAATATTGATAAAAGACTGAACCACTTTTAAATTTTTTCCTAGCGTTTTGAAAATAAAGGAAAACGTTTCCAGTAAAAAATCATTTTCATATTTTAAACAAATCTTTCACAACATCAATTTTTTGTAATAAACTAAAACTAGCAGATGTTACTCCAATATCTAAAAAAAGGGGATGCAACGTATAAAGTATAGGCCCATCAATGTTTTACCTGTTGCATCAAAAGTTTTTGAAAGACTAATGAAAAATCAAATCTCAAGTTTCTTAAACGACTACTTGTCACCTTTAAGGTGATATCTATGTGGTTATCGAAAAGGTTATAATATTCAATATGCATTATAGAAAAGTGGAAAAAATCTCTCGAGAAAAATGGTTGTTAAATCATGATTTACTAATCGCAAAATTACTATCATACAGATTTGACAAAACAGCACTTGAATTATTATATAGCTGTTTAAAAAACATATGGCAAAGAACTAAAATAAAGTTTAGTTTCAGTTATTGGTCTGAGTTATTAAAATGTGTCCCACAACGATCTAATTTATGACCACTTTTATTTAATATATACATTAATGACTTATTTTATAATTGTTGAATCTGATCTATGTAGTTTCGCAGATAATACTACATTCTGTGTTTGTGATACAGACTTTAAAAACAGTATTAACAAGTCTAGAGCACGATAGTCTAATGGCTATTGAGTGGTTTGAGAACAATTAAACAAAGTTAAGTAGTGATAAATGCCACCTTGAGATATGAGTTTGCATATAAAATTAATTCTGGTAGCCACATCAACCCTATTTGAAAACCAGAGTTGCCTTGAACTCCTTAGAAAATATTGTTTAAATTTTTAAATTTTGATTGTTGGTTTTGAGTTACATTTTCTCAAAAAACAGCATTTGTTAAAGTATTAAAGAAATAAAATATTACAACAACAACTTCATCAGCAACTTTTAACTTCGATAATGACATTCTGTCAACATTTACATAAAATGAAATGTGTTGGGGGCCTAAAACAAACTGTTTTTGTCCATTTTTTTCTAACACAGATTAAATGTTCCACAACTTGTTTATACTCCAATAAATCAAACTTCTCTGTGATTGTGGGGTTTGGGGTGCATAGCAAAAAAAATTAGTCAACTTCAATGCCATATAAAAAAATTAACCAGGAAATCTTAGCTAACCAGATAGTCCAGGAAGAACCAGCGTTGTGCCAAAGTACTAAGAGGCTTAACGAAATGAATCAAATTGTCAATACCCCTGAAAAGTTACACATTTTACTTTTACGTGGGTTTTGAGGTGTAACCACCACCTGTGAAAAGAAAGCTTTTATTCTGAACTTTCATTGAACCTCAGTTTTCATATTGTCCTTTAATATGGATATTTCACAGTAGAAAGATTAACAGCAAAATAAACAGCTTCACGACAGAATATTAAGATTAGTCTATGATGATGATAGTATCTCATTTTAAGAATTTTTGGAAAAAGACGGATCAGTATCAATCCATCATAAAAAGTTACAAATACTTGTAATTGAAATGTTCAAGTTTAAACATAGGTTTTTAAGTTCTTAAATGGATACCATTTTTATAAAAAATTTTAGTGTTTATAATTTTCACTTTAATACAGATTCCAATAGACCAATAGCAAGAAATGTCCGATCAGGAGATAATTCTTTGGGCCATTTTGGTCCATTGATTTGGAATATAGTGCCTGAGAGTCTAAAAATTTTTAAAATTTGAATATTTAAAAAAATAACAGTGTTGGAGACCGAAAGTGTGTGTTTGTAGTTTATGTAAAACATGTGTGCAAGGTTTAGGTTATATAGATGTATCTTAAAATTTTAAGTTTAGGTTATTTTTATCAATGCATAGAGTATGGGTGAAAATAGTTAACATTTTACTATTGTTTTGTTTGTAAAGCAAAGAGTAAATGAATAAATAATATTACCTATTTACCTATTTACAAATTGCCCTAGTTAGTATTACATTATTTTCTGGGATTTCATGTTGTAAGTCTATGTATTTACTATAGATTTCTCTCTATAAATGATTTTCTTGGCTTTTCCCCCTCATAATGTTATATTTAAAACCTGAGACGTTTATTCGAGTAAATATGATATCTATTAAATCTTTTTTTAGTTCATCGACATCGAAGGACACTGGAAAATTATGGATGAATTCTTTAACATCAATGTCTTCATCTATTCAGACTCAACGGAGCAACATAGAGCGAGCCTTGCAAGAGTTCAGTATGGTGATATATGTGGAATTTGACGAATTGAGAAGCAATGAGCTAACTAAATTGAAGGAATATGAAAATGCTTATCGAATAAAGAACTCTATTACTAAAAAAATATGGGAATATCAGAAAAGATTTCTTAAAAGTGAGAGGGGAGCTTGGAAATCAGGGTAAATTATTACCTCTTAGTTTATAAGGTTAGGCATGTTTGAGTCCCAGTATATTATTAAATAATTTTTTTCAAGCCTAAGGACACAAGTTTACGATACCGAATACCCAGTATTATTCTTCTATTATTGCTTATTCATTAGCAAAAAATTGAAACTCCTAGCTTAAATTTTTTCTTGTTTCAGTAACGGTTGTTGCGATGTCAGTTTCTTTGGTTTAAATATTATTATTTATCATATGGCATATGGCCACTTCATGGAACTTTTTCTTTTTCAGTACTGGGCCTATGCTTTTGAAATTTTTTGAAAAATTTTGATTATGTTTTACAGAATTCATATTTTGCTTAGTTCCTTTTAGATGGTGAGGTCTAGCCAATCTTTACTTGTTCTGATATAGTCAACTCATATGATTCATTTAAATCATCACAAAAAAAAGTGAGCTTTAGTTTAACTAAAGTAATTTTATAATCATAAAAAATTATTTTCAAACTTTTTTATTTTGTTATAACCTCGATGTGATTTCTCATGTGTGTTCTTAGTTAGTTGCGTTATAAACATCATGACAAAATATTGAGTTTTGCGCAAGTTGTATGTTATTGTTAGTGAAATTTTTGAGTAAAAATTTATATCTGATGTTTAACGAGGTTATTAAAAAATAAGAAAAATCAATAGATTTTGAAGAAAATTTACAAATATTTTTGACATTGTTAAATTTCGGATAAGACTTGTACCTTCCCCAACCATTAAGTTAAGCTTCTAAAACAATATGTTTTAATATGATAAATATCTTGAATATTAGTTTATTCCTAGGTAGTCAATTTTATTATTGTTCACGTGACAGAAATATCTTTTCTCAACTTCAAATTTAAGATTGGTTTTTGATTTTGTTAAATCGTGAGTTAAGTATTAGGTTTATTAAGTATGTAAGTATTAGTAATGAAATTAATTTTAATGTATTTAAATGGTTTCAAGAAATCTAAGATGCGATCATGTCGGCTTTATATTTTAAAATTGTTATGAAGTAATCCCATCTCTGTTAGTAAAAAAAAACTTGCCTAAAGGTGTATATAAATGCTTATTGTTACATTAACAATTTTTAATTGCTCTGTGTACAAACTTTTTGGCATATATAAGCTAAAATTGCCCTAGAAATAAATTATTATTTTCCTTTAATAAAAGAATTAATTTAGCTAGAATTTAGGAAATTAGATCCTACTTTATTCCGGAAAATTACTTTTATTTAAAACCAAAAATATTTACGAGTGGCTTGGAGGTATATCAAATTTAAGGGTGGCTTGGAGGTATATCAAGTTTACGGGTGGCTTGGAGGTATATCAAGTTTACGGATGGCTTGGAGGTATACCAAGTTTGCAAGTTCTTTGCTGTATACAAATTAATTGTTTTATTTTAATAGCTCAACTGAACGCCATTTTAAATTATCAAATACTGAAAATTGCTATCGAATGCGTATGAAACTCACTGAAAATCTCCGATTCAACTCATACAAAGAAGCATCTTTCAAAAGAGATTCTTCAGGGTTACCTGATCTTGCTACTTTAGCTTCTGTGAAAGTCCCATTGTCTATTGAATCAAATATAGATGAAGTTGAAGAGACTGATTATCAAGACATGGATGAAACTCCAGAAGAAAATGCATCTAGGTAGAATTGGAATTAACTTATTGGAGTTGGGTTTAACAAACCGTTTTTATTTTTAATTTAGTTAGATTGATAATTAAATTTACGTTCGCAATGAAAATTTAAATGCGTTATGCATTTATTTTTCCTCTAAAAGTGTAAATTTTCATCATTGGGTTTACAATCAATTTAAGACACTTCTTTTTACATAACAAAAGAGATATAAAAAACAAATCTTTAGATAGGGAATTAACCATTTTATTTTTTAGATTTACATATTAATTCAATTTATAGATTTTTAATACAAAATTATTTTGGTGATTACATATTTCAGATTATTATTTTAAGATTTGTTTGGTTTTCATTAAAAAATGGAAAATGTGTTTAACGCAAAAAAAATAAAAAAAAAATAAAAATGAAATTCATCTAGGGATCAATTTAACTTTACCTTGTCATAAATTTTTGCGGTGATTAAACGAACCAAAACTGTGACAAAATATTTTGCGTTGATAAAAAGATTTGTTCAATTTTAGCTTTTAGTCATTTTTCTCATTGAGATAGAAGAGCTGTTGTTGTTGTTAGTACAGCAATGAATATATTTAATGTATTCTTGTTGGATAAGAATCTATATTTCATTTTCACTTTGATGGGTTTTTCAAAAGCTACATAACCAGAAATGCAGTTGGTGATTTTGGAAAACATATTTTTAGATGTTACCTATCTTGTTTAGTAACAGAAAATATGGTGCTGGTATTCATTCCCTGCTCATTGAATGGTAGAAATTTTATTTGGAGCACTACAGTGATCATTATTGGAACCCTATTCTTCAAAATATTTTTTAATGTCTTTTAATACGGCAGTTTATATGTCGCTTTACTGAAAAATTAACACATTGCTTGAATGTAATACTGGCATGTTTTGGTTTAAAATAGGCGTCATGCAAATCTAATCACACCAATTTAGAAATAATCTTTTTTTAAATAACACTTATAATTTTAAGGGCAATACTAAATTTTTCTCTTTTGTTTGTGGAAATGCTACAAATGTTTATGCAAAAAACTGGGAAGAAATTAAGGTTTAAGTGTTTAATTCTGTGAATGGGTTTAATATGTAGTTTATGCATTCTTTGAATTCTTTAGTACTATTTTGTTAAAGTGGCATACCAAAAGGTATCATCAGTGGCTTCTAGAAGACAATTTCTTAAAAAAGTTCTGGTACTTTCAACACAATCATCATCTTACTGAAAAATGTGTTGCGAACCACCATGTCTGCCGCTTTTCGAACCTCAAGTAATCTTTCCCCTTCTTTATTTCTACTCCCAAAACCATAGCATATGTGTGCGCTTCTGCAAACTCCACATGAATTTCCAGTATAGCTGTTAAAGTCACTACCAGTTTTGAAAAGTTCTTCTTCTCCAATCTTAGATGTGCCTAATATTAACTCATCATAAAACTTATGTTCTTATGTTGTTGCTTTTCTTCTATAGTAAGTCAGCACTGAGGTACATAAACTGAAACAGAGTTTAAGGTCCTATTACATATCAAATACTTGATAATCATAATGCGATTTTTGACATGCTTGGCATCAAATACTTTTTCTTAATTTATCTTAACATTTTCCTGATATAAATATGCGTGCTTCTATCTATCTGTCACTACCACTTATACAGAAAAACAATTAATCATACTAAAGTTCTTCTCCACCATGGTTCCTAATCACTCTAAAATTTCAAATATCTCACCTGCTCGACCTTGTAATTTACTCAATTAGACACTAGCTATCTTTAATTTTACGTTGTCTACCTTGTGATATAATGACTAACAATCTGACGATGCTCACACCTAACATTTGTCCTATCATTTGCAATACTTTCATTATTCAGATTTTCAGCCCTGCATAAGCAGTTTCCCTTATCATTTGAAATTCTCGTCGCCATTATTTTAAAAGTTTTGACACTGTTTTACACCTGGATGCCATTTCTAAGGCAGTCTTTCATAGAAAAAACTGGCTTTGAAAATGACATCATCACTATGTAGTGTTTTTTTAACTAACTAATTTTTTTATCTAAGGTATGCTTGAGGACATTCAATCCTTCTATTATCTCAATGGTGAGGTCCTTTGCCTTCTCTTTAAATACCCCTGGAAATTTATTTATCAATCCAATAAAAGGGGTCCTTTTTAATTCAAGAACACATTTGTTGATAATTTGTAGACCAAAAACGTATTTAATTAAGGGTTTTTGAAAATTGATCTAGTTTCGTGTTTACTTGTGACATCTCAATTTTATATAAACCTGGTTATAATAAAGTTATATTGTTTAAGATAATATCCAAGCAATTTTAAGACATTAAAAATGATTCTTCATGTCAAAATTTTTAGATTAAAACAAGATTTTATTGTGTTTAAAAAGTAAGACAACAAGCTAAAAAAACTGGATGTCTCACAAATACAGAGAAAACTATTCCCAAAGTAAGAGAAGATTTTAATCTTTAAACAAGAAAAATTCTATAGAATTCATTAGAGTGTATTAAATTCGGTTGACCATTACCACTTTGAACCACTGAAAATCTACAAATTTTGTTGCAACTTGGACTACAAAACTACGATGTGATGTGCTCCCACATATTTCAACTTTGCATATCGATTATATTACTACTTCCAAATTTGAGAAGCTCTATTTAAATTTAATCCATGTCTTGTGATTCTTCAATTTTCATTTCCTTAAAATAAATAAATGCTTTAAGTCTGGTCTTTGAGGTGCAAAAAGTCATTGTTTACAATTAAAAGGTTATTTAATAGATCACTGTAGTGTTCAAAATAACAGGATCTAATATCATCTAGTTGAGTGAGAGAATACTTGTTTTTATGCGAAGGATACAAAAAGTTAATTATAACCTTAATTGTAGCCTGAAAAGTAATTTTTTAGGAATATGGATTTCTTGTATTTTGTTTACTTAAGAAATATAAAGAATTTACTATCAAGTTATATTGTTTTCTTTAAAGAATCTCCGACTATCTGTTATGCTGTTATTGAATTGGTAGTTTTATTTAAAAAAATAAAGTGTAATTTAGATGTCCGTAAAAAAAAATAAAAACACTCAATAAATGCTTTACTAAGGGCCCACCCTTTTTTGAGAACCTGCTAAAAACTAAGGAACTTCAATATTTATTAGGCAAATTCTGTTAAAACAGATAAAAACATTTAGATTTGCTAATACTATTCCTGTTCCTGTTGTTCAAGTTCAGCATTTTTTGACAACAACACAAAAAAACCCTTAAGTTATCAATTCAAACGTCGTATTTAGAATTTCAGTATCTTACCCAGAATGCATTTGAAAATTTTTTTATTAATCAAAATTTATTGATTAATTAGTTAATCATAACATGTTGTCAAGTTTTTACTAATTTAACTTTATGTTTTAGATTTAGTCTAATTTAATCCAGTACTACTAGTACTAGTACTAATAGGAAAATCTACGTTGGCTATTTATAAATAGTATTGAAGGGGAGTTTTGAAATATTTATTCAAATTTACTATAATTTTAGAATAAAATTTCGGAACAATGTCCTTATAATAATTTAATAACATTAATATTTTTTTTTTTTTTTTACAAAAATCTACTTTAATTTCATGTTTTCTAGCTTGGAAATGCTTGATACTGATACAGGTGAAAGTCAATACACGTGTAATTCCCAACTTATCACTTTAATGGACGTTATTCCTGGAAGGATTGAACTCACACCTACACATCTATGTTTTTATGATGACAGCAAAGGGGATTCAATGCATGACTTTAAGTTTACTATAGAAGAATTACGTGAGATTTACAGTCGTCGATACAATTTACGTAAAACTGCTTTTGAATTCTTTTTACTGGATCGAACGAGTTATTTGGTAAATTTTTCCTCAGTTAAAGTAAGGAATGTTAAATTATTAATGCATATTATATAGTTTTAATTATTTTTACCTTGCCTAATTAATTGGAGAAGTTACAAAGACAGTAATAAGCTTAAAGCTTTTTAATTTTCTTCTTTTTTTTTTAAATTTGGTCTTAAAAAATGTTTCATTTTGTGAAAAATCCAAGAAAAATTTAAAAATTGCTAAAATATTTTAAGAATTATTATTACTTTCTTGCATATTAAAAAAGAAAAAAAAAAAGAATTTTTGCTCTAAAATTTTTAAATGTGTAAAAACAAATCATCACAAAATTGTTTAAAGCATGGTTTTAAACAAGATATTGAAAAAAAAAATTTTCTTCATGTAATTAGTTTTTGAAAAGAAAGCGTTCTGCTTTAGATAAAGAAAATTAAATAAATAGCATCAATACTTAGCACATAAGGCTAATTAAATATTTATGATGTAATAGCTAATGATAAAGCTGTTAGTGCTGATATCATCTTTGTTGTATTGAGCTTTAATTATTTTTATCGTTATGCTCTCTCAGGAGAAAGCATAATAAAAATCTCAGTATTGCGCTGATTAAATGATAACTTTTAGTCGTTTTAACTCACCCCAGGCCTCTGGACATCAATTTGATATAATTTTTGGATAAAAGAAAAACAAAAAAAAAATCTACTGGAAACCCAGAAACCCCATGGTATTCATTTCTTTTGTTCTTTTTTTTTTTTAACCTAATTTAATCGAATCAAATACCTGATCATTGAGTTGATATCCGTTTTAATATCTTTAGATATGGTATCAATAAATATCTATTTATATTCCCATTGCTCAACATTTTTACTTGTTTCTGTATACTTCAATCCGGTTTGCATACACATTAAACTTTCTGCAACTAGTGTTTTAGTTTGCTTTGTGAAAGATTACTTTGATTCAAAAAAATACTATTTTGATTAGGGAAGTCAAGACAGTTGTGACAGTCAGTCAATCTTTAATTTTGTATGTTTCTAAGCATTTTTTGTCTTTACATTTGTTATAATTTGTCAAATGTTGTATTTTTTTAAGTATCTGTAATTCTATTGATTAAAAAATTAATTCTGATGATTTAGAAGGTATTATTTTGGCTAGAGGAAACCAAAATATTTCTTTGGTTATCCCTGGTCAATGGCCATTTTTTACTTTTATTTGAATTTGCTTTGGTTTTGTTTGAACTTGAATATTTCAAACGTTTTAATTTTTTTTTTTTTTTAATTGCTTTTAATTTGTTTTGCTGTAGAGCCATGGAGAATACTCCTCTTTTTACTTATCTCTGCTAGCAAGAGCTCCTCCATTTTATGTTCTTTGACTTTTTGGATAGTGCTGCATTAACATAAGAAAAATTTGATTTAAAAAGGGTGAAGTGACAGATTTATCTACTACAGACCTTGCAGACGTGACATGACATTTTTTCAAAAATGTGCTTATTCAGAAATTTTTTCCGGAAGAAATTTACCATTTTTCATCTGATAATATTGAAATCTTTGTGTACAAATAAGATAAAACAGCTAAAAACTATAAAATCGTTGATAATTTCACAACTTTAATGTTTGCTTCTTTTTAAATTTTTGGTGTATCTAGTTTTGAATAGATTCATAAAACGTGTTTGATAAGTTTCTACATTATTTCTTTTTGACATTCAATTTGTATTTCTCTGTTATATGTGAAAATATATTTATTATGAAAGCTCTGAGTATGTTACCAGAAAATTGATTGAAAAAAATAAAGCTATATATGCTGAATGAAGCTATATACCCATTCAACCAAATTTTCTCTGGGAATACTGAAAGCACCTCTATCTGATGTGTTTTTGTATTAGTTGTATTTTTCTGCATATGGAAATGTTACATCGTGTTAAAAAAATAGAGCTAAATTTTGAATGTATTGACGATTTTGATCATTTATATTAAACTTACACATCAATGAAGGGTAAACAAAATAATAAATAAACTAAAATAAAATTACTAAATTATTATTTATAATAGGATCTCAATAAAACAAGCAACTATTTATTCTACTACAGCCATAGCCTCAAAGTTATATTTAGCTTCATTCATTTCTTCTATTTCAAATTTTATGAAAGCATTATGTCAATTCCAAAAAACTTCAAACATTGCCTAAGGATCCATTATTCCAAGAGCAATGTAGAATCTCAATTTTTTGAATACTTTATCACGAAAAATAATTTTTTTGAAATTTTTTTGAAATACGTTTATTTATTTTCTAAATGTTATGTAAGTTAAATGAAGTTAAAGGATAACCTTTAGTTGTTTTTTTTGAGAAAGAGAAACTGAAGAATATGACAATTTTATTTCCGAGAGTCCATTAGTCACTAAGTGTTTGACGTTTATGATACTTTTTTATTGATATGTGTTGATAGTGACATTTTTGTTATATTTTAGGACAAAGAGAAATTTTATCTGAAGTTGGTAGGTTCTCGACTTGTAAATCTTTACTATAGTGGAATACAAAATCCTTCTCACTTGCTGAAGGTTTCACGCCTCACAAACAAGTGGGTTGAAAGAGAGATTTCAAATTTTGAATATCTTATGCAACTAAACACGATATCTGGACGAACTTACAATGACTTAGCTCAATATCCCATTTTTCCATGGGTGTTGTCAAATTATGAATCAGAAAATTTAGATTTGGATGATCCAAGTGTGTATAGAGACTTAAGTAAACCACTTGGAGCACTCAATGATGTTAAAGCAAAGGAAATAAAGGAAAGGTATAAATTTAATATTTCTGCTAAAACTATTTAACAACAAATTGTTTCTAAGGATAAAGTGCTAAAGGAATCATGGAAAATTGGTCTCTTATAAATAAATATGACAAAATGTGGAAATTATTCAAATTCATAGAAGAGAAAGCTAGTAAATTAAAGTCAAACCAATGATTAGTTTAGTGTTTTTTATTTGTTATTTTTTTGCTTTTTATTATTTCTATGCAAAAGCTGCATTATACTACGGGTTCTTTGATTTTTTATTTAACTTAGGCTCCTCTTCTTGTTGTAAATATGGTTTAACAGTAAGTTTTGTAAAAATATGTTATTGAAATACCACTTTAATCCAAAAAATACTTTTTGTTAAACGTTAATTTACATGTTTCAAATTTATTTCAGGTTTTAATGAGATAATCTAATATATATATTTTCGCAGAAGCATTAGCTCATTATTAATTGATATTGTCATGATCAATGTGACGTCATGATCTTATTGTCTATAACAAACCAATTTAAATAGATTGGAATAGTTAGGGACTTTTCTTAGTTTTGCATTAACTTCCACGATTTAAAACTTT
>JAUZNK010002056.1:0-28005 GCA_035046665.1 Euphysa ruthae
TATATATATATTTTTTTTTTTTTATTAAAACATTTCATATACAGAAAGTTTAACATTTACCAAGTTAGTAAGCTACTTTTTGTATTTTTAGCGTTAAAAGGTTCCGAATGTTTGTATAGTACTTAATCTATAAATAGCAGATTTTTGACGTTATTTGGATTAAAAGGGATAATATCCCAAACATCTCGCAGCCGTAGATTTAACCTCATTTTGAAAAATATTCATAGAGCATTCATAACATATAAAAGTTAAGGTTTTCTAGATAAATCTGATTCACGTTTTTTAAATACGATATTTGACCTATTCAGTTAATGTGTTGATTTCGATTTTTAAAAATCCTTTTATTGTTATTTTTGCTTCATTTTATTCATCGGGGAAAAATGAAAAATTTATTTTGCGGAACAAATTTTTGGCTGCAGAACTGAAAATCTTCGTATAAATCTTTCTTTAGTATTTAAATGATACGAAGAGGGCAGGCTTTTCACCTATGACACTTCAAAAGCCAAAGCAGTCAATTTCTGTCACTAGTGCTAAGTATTTTCCAGACTATACTAATATGAATAGTAAGAAAGTTTTGCTGATTTAATTTTTGGCCTTTTTTGGATTATCTGTAACAGGATTATATATATATATATATATATTTTTTTTTTTTTATTTTTCAATATATTTCTCAAATAATATTTCTCCATATATGAACCAATACTACATATAAAATATAAAATTACAAAAATATATAAAATACAATTAAAAACATATATCATCGCGTTCAATTACATAAAATATATGTTTTCCATAAAAAGTGCTTATTGTAGCAGTTGGACTTAAGTTGGTTTATGGTCATTGGACGGATAACCAGAAGACACATCTTGGTCGAAGAACCAAGTACCTTTTCATGGAAACCCGATTTGAACGTGCGGTATCCAAATTAAACTACTTAGTGTTTAAACGAAATAATGGATATTTTGTTATTATAAAAGTTTAAATCATGTATTGAGAAGGTATATAGGCTAGTGAAAACGGGACCAAACAAAGGCTGCTTTACAAGATAATATATTCTACAAATAAAATGGTTATAATTTTCGATAATTATTTTGCTCTTTGTTTTGTTGTTTATGCAAACAAATTTTGAAAAAAATAAGAAGTACTATGTATTGATATATAGACTAATAAATTTTATTTGTCTTATACATACTAACAACTATATTTGCTTTTACATAAAATAAATCACAAAACATAAAAATTATATAAAGAGGCAATACAATTACAGATTATTTGCAGCACTTACAAATGCACGAACTTCTTTATCTTCTGTTTAGAATTATCACAGTTTTTAATGTCATTAGGAAAGGTGTTCCAAATATACATTAGGTATGCATTAGATGCATGTCTGGAATTTATTAGACTTGCATTCGACAAGCTTTAAAGTAAAAGAACAAAAGTAGCATAAGCAACTGTACTAGCAGTGGTTAGTTTTAACCCTCTAAGACCTTTGTATATTTCAGCGTTAATTTGATGCAGGGTTCATAAATCAGGAACCGGTCGACATATTTGCATGAAACTTTGTGCACATGTTTACAAGATCTTCGAAACATTTCAGAGTAAGAAATAATAATATGAAAATTCCCTTCAGAATAAAACAATACTGGCCGCGCGTGTAATATTTCTATTATTTCGTACAATTTAACTCGTACTTGTATGTATAAATATCAGAACAAAAATGAAATAGCTGCTGTAAATAAAACAATGCTGTTGAGAAAATGAGAGGAACCTATTGTCTAGTGGATAGACTCTCTATAAAAAAACTCTGCGTTTGCACAGCAGGAGACAAAATACATGTGCATACTTATTCGTTTTTGTACGTAAAAAAACTTTCAATCCTCATGCATAACATTTTAATTTTTGATAAGTTTTTATGCTTATTACGTTTTCTAACGCGCAAGAGATAAGCATAACGAGTCCAAATTCAATACGAAGTACTTACAGGATCAGATCAAGTACTTTTCACTCTAACTAAAAATTATTAATTTACGTTTATTTATGTTTATGTTTACTCATCAATTATTTACTTTTTTTTTTACAATTTTTAGAATATAAAAACTGTTTAAAATTTTTCACAAACGTTTCATCTATCGTTTCGAATTTATTAGGTTTAGAATAGGTACTAAAAAGCATTTTAGGTTAAGAAGCATGCGCAGATATAGTAAAGACTTGCTGAATGAAAAGTTAAAATTTTCCGAGTTATGAGAATTTTGATAGAGTTAAAAGTCAGATTTCTATAGATTTTTCAAACAAATTATTGATGACATTGCACCCTTCAAAACAACCAAAATTAAAAACAATTCTCAAGAGTTGGTTGACAAAGAAGTTGTAGAAAAAATAGCTTTAAGCGATAAACTAAATTCTAAAGGACAAAGACTGATGCTGACAAGGAACAGTGTAAAGGAGATGCTTTTGAAACTATTAAGAGGAGAAAGAACAGTTTTTACTTGAATAAGCTGACCAAAAATATGTCTAAATATCTTTGGAAATCATTAAAAACTATAGGTATTACAAAATAAAAAACTCTCTCAAATTACACTGTTATTTAAAAAAGGGATCAAAAAGGGAAGCAAACAACTACAGACCGATATAGCTGTTGATAATTGTCTCTAAGATCTTTGAAAACGTCGTTGGTTGTCAAACTAGGAAATTCCTTGAAGAGAATGTCATATATAAATTCCAATCAGGGTTTCGAAAAGGGTTTTCAACCGAAACTTGTCTGTGATAACTCCATGACAAAATTGCAAAAGTTTTAAAAGGAGTATCACACTGGGATCTTACCTATTGATCTCTAAAAATACGAATTTGCTTTGAAACAAATTTAAACTTTGTTTTGATTTCTTTATTATCCTCTTTAATACACATTTAAATATTATGTCTATAGTAGTATTAAGATTTTTTGTTTCAAATTGATGGAAAAGCCTAACTTTTTCTTAGGGTTGTAATTTTAAATGTGAGATATTGCAAACAAAAAACATTTTTCAATTGTGTATGCAAATGATGGATGATCATAATTTTCGTAAAATTTATATTTGCGAGTAGAGTATTTTCGTAGAGAGTTATATTCTCGAATAGGGTATTTTCATAGAGATTTATATTCGCGAATAGAGTATTTTCTTAGAGATTTATATTCGCGAATAGAGTATTTTCTGAAATGTAAAAAAACTTTATTTTCGAGATTCATATTAAGAAAGTTTTTCGCAAAGTCTAATTCCCGTTTGTCGGAGCCAAAATTAGTGAACATAAATCTTCGCATTTAGGTAGATACCATCCCATTTAGGTAGCTACCATCCCATTTAGAAATGCCAAGTTGATATTATATTTGAGAGACTGCTATTTTTAAACTGATAACATGTTTGTTGTCCATCGTAAAGTTGTTTTGGTCTTAACCTCACCTTTTAACCAAGAAGTACCGCAACTGCCATAAGAATGTTTTTGAACTTTTTATTTACTTATTCATTTTTATTCTTTATATAAATCCTGTTTCGCGAACTTTAACGTGCTATAAACATCGTTGCCTTTGTTCAAATATTAAGCACATAACTGTTTTTTTTAGAATGTCCCAAAATGTCATTTTACATCTCTTTTGATTTAAGAGCGCTGGAGGAATATCTTAAAAATATACATTAAATATAATTTTATAAGCAGGTTCAAAAAAAATTGAATACTCCAAAAAATAATTCCCTGAGTCTTAACTATTACCTGATCAGTTCCTATGATATCCTAAAGTTGAGAGCATCTAAGGAAGAATTGTTCTATCTGTAACATGGATGAAATATTCCATCTGATATTATTATGTACCTATGATAGCTATGGCCTCAAAAATTTATAAATCAGTAGTATATGTTTATATCTTCCTATAGAAATTTAAAAAAAAAAATTTTTAGATGAGCCTTTCAGGATGGGATATTTCAAATTTAAAGAAAAAAAATTGTTAGAAAGATAGGGGCACTTATATCATAATCATTCACATAAAGGTACATAAAAAAAAACTTGCAAAACATGGTTTATTGAGAATGACACTACAAAAAGTAACTACAAGATTCATGAAATCTACTGATATCTAACGTATTTCATCAAAGTTCTTCAGTTCGATTTTACTTTTCCTGTATCCTATTGAGCAGCTCCTGAGAATTATGAGCGTTTTTGGAAGAAATATTCTTAACAAGACTTGTATTTGGACACCGAAATTTCAACCTTCTGATTCTAGAAGCTAATTCCTACTTGTAATTTCTTTGAAATATTTGATGTTAATATGCTCTTAAACGTATAGAGGTTATACAGTAGTAATAAAACAACGTAAAAACAAGTAAAAGGCTTATTTAGTATTAAATGAAAACAAAATTCATACGTCTTGATTTTTTTAATTTCACAAGAATTTTTTTTTAATGTTGTTCAAAGTTTTTGAGTTCGTTCTAAGGAATATTTTCTTCATGTTAAGCTCTTTGAGATATTTATTTGTTAGATAATACATTCCAAACGCGTTAACATTTAGTTCACATTATTTTTAGATTTATAACTGTTATTTTTAAAGTCACATTTAAAAAAATAGTGTTCAGAACATTTTATCAGACTTTAAATTATTTTTGTTATGGAATATTTCCTTCCTAGGATTATTATTTTTCAATCACGATCATAAATATGTAATTCAAAAACAACTTGTAAAGTTTCAAAAAATATATAATTTGAGATAGCATTTTGTCGGAATTATTTACCCTTAGGTGCTCCTAAAGCTAAATATTGAAAACTCAATGTTTAAAGAATAACAAAGGATCGTTGATTAGAACAAATTAGTCAAGAAAACTTCTTTAAAGTAGATTAAGCAAATAACGATTTTATGGAATTTTCCTTCCAGAAAAGCTCTTGAAACTTTTTCAGGTGGTTTCTAAAGTCATTCCACAGCATCTCAGTTTTCAGTTCAAAATATTCAATTTTAGGTGAAATATTCAAAAAAATTTCGAAATTCTTGAAAATACATTTTGGCGCGTTATCAAAATAACACTGACATAAATTATGGGATATAAAATCCTGACGTATATAAAGTATTAAAACATTGTTGACGAATATTTGCAGTGAAACAACGAAGAGTAATTAGTGTAGAAATCAAAACAAACTTATGCACTTAATATAATTCTTTTTCAATAAAACAATGGCCGTTTTGAACAAATATTATTTTCAAGTGAATTTATAGCAAATAAATTATCATTCGGACAATTCTATAAATTATGTAGAAAGTAAGGTGAAATAGAGAACCATAAAAAATTGCTTATGTCAATATTGACAAACTTACAACTATATAACGATATGAGAACGAGCACCAGCCCGAAGAGTAATCAGAAATTAAACGCACAACAACACCGAACAATAACCTCGTCAAAATTGCTTGAGTCACAACATGTATAAATTAGCAATCGCTACGATCGTTACATGTTACATGTTTTCATTTGCTGTATATGGCCAAGGTAAGTTACTTAAAAATTTATTATGTATATTAAGTTTTGCACAGTCCGGTATCTGTTGCACTCACCTCAACATCAAATTTATATATTTTCCTTGAGGATGTCATAGTTTTAGACATTTGAAATCATGAATAAGCATTCTGAAACTCCAACCTAAGAAAAATATTTTACCACTTGCTACTATAACCATTAATCTCGAGAATGATGTAATCTAAAGTTAGTTTCAATTAAAAGCCAAATCACTGTAAAAACTGTATTGAAAACATTTAAGAGATTGTTACAGCGTTTAACCACCAAGCTATACAGATAATCAAAACTACTAAGCGATATTGATGACCAAATGAATGATCTGATATCATTTATCTATATACCCTTTAGCAGAAGAACCCAGCTCTGACAATGCAAGTATGCTTCATTAAACAAAATATATTGCAAATAGTATATTACTAAGGAAAAAAAGCAAATGATGGAAATTTTTTCGTTTGGCTTCTAAAGCGGTGGGTTCGTTTGCTAATGCTTAAGTGTAAATTTTATGTTCAGCTTCATCTTTGGACTAAACTTGAGATTTCAACTTTGTGTTTGAATTTTTATTTGACATTCTCGTATAAAAGGGAAGTTGTTATTTGGCATTCCAGCATAACAGTTACATCAAACCGGAAAATATCGAGTGTTTGCATTTGCGTTAATCATATCAATTATTCGAATGATGGTAAATTTATGTCTTCTTTTGTATAACATTTTTCTACAGTTTATAAATAAGCTCAGTCTCCTTAATTTTCCTTAAACCTTAAAATCATCACAAGAAATTTTATTTAACAAAAGCTTTTTTAAATAAGTAAAAAGGTTTATGGTGGTAATATGCAATAAAATAAAAGACAAATGAAAAATATATGAAACGTTTTCTGGGGATACGTACCAAAATTTCTATCTCTTATATCGCTATTAGGCTTTTTAAAATCCCTTGAACTCCACTTAAATTATAAATTATCATTATCGCTTTTTGATTTTTTTTTTTTTTGCGCTCATGAAAATTTCCTTCGCATTTCAAAATAAATAAAAAATTTAAAATTTTGATTTTCTGGCACAAATAAAAAGTTATTTACTCAACATATATTACTGTAATGAGTTTCCATGTTGGAAAGTTAAGAAAGGATGAGTCTCGTTGTCTAGGCTTTCTTAGTTTTACGCCAAGGTAATTCAAACCTTACCTTAGGACAACAATTACAATGATGAGATCTTTCAGGAAAAATTTTTGCACTGTGAAAGGATTTTACGAGAAAACTCACTTTCGCTTAATCGAAAGTAACAAATTTTATTTCCAGGTCCTCGTCATCAGCCGATAATTTTACCACAAGCTTCTACTTCGATGAGAAGCTACCATACTCCACACCAAATACAACAAGTGTGTGACTCCTGCAAAGCAATCACAACTCAAATCAATGATCAAAAAATCGAAAATAAAAAAGATATGGAAGGTATCTGCAAATCTATGGAACTTAAATCTTCGGTAGGTTTGAAATTTTCAAAATTTTTATAATATACATAATATAATTTTAGAACAGTAATACAAAAAAATATTTAAGAAAGTTTTCAAAAATTTTTTACTGAAAATTTATATATTAAAATCTTAATTAATATATTTGACCTACCAGGACATTTGGAAGCGGGGAAATGAAAATACTTGTAAAAAATCTGCTTTCTTTTTTGAAGGGTGAATGAATAAGGTTAAGGCGAATTGATTTTCTGAGAAAGTTTTCCGTAGTTTAGAGCTTTCCCTGATTTTTAGTTTAAATCGAAACAAATTTCCCTTCTACTTTTAACTTAATCCCGACTAAATTCCTTGAAAATCCAAAGTTTAGCAAGCCTTAACTATTTTTTATATATCATTCTTAAAATACTAAAAACAGTAGTTAATATTAAGAAGAATGTTTTGGTATGGTGTACAGCATTCAAAAGTAAAATGTCGCGGGGAAAATTGACCAAATTGTCCCTGGTTCCAAAATATTTTTCTCTGTCTTTAAATCATCTCAATTTTTCCTTTGATAAAATCCGGATTCTTAGTTGTAAAACCTTCACAAATTCATTTAACGCCTTGAACTAGGCTCTAACAAAAAATTTGACAAAAAAAAAACCACGTGTTTATATACCATATTCTTTGCAGGTTAAAATCCCCATCCATCTTTGTTATTTGGTATCCAAGAAAATTAAATATTTTTGTAACAAAAAAGTTCGTTTGATATACACTATACAAATTTTCGGTTGAATTTCAGTATAAACCAATAAACGACTAGCATATAAGTTATTTACATATGTTCCTCTAAAGATTCTTCCTCAATGACGTCAACCTAGACTAAAGACATTAAATATTATTTTACTTTGTAAAAATGGTAAAAGTTTGAAATAGAAATTTTTGTTTTATGAAATCGACGCCGTGGTGGGGTGTACTGGAAAAGAGGGTGGGTGCTATGGTAATGAGCTGTAGGCGGTCTTTAACATTATTCAAAGTCTGTTTTTTGAAGTACTAGTTAGAAATAATATTTGAATTAGAGCCTGTAATTAGAGTTTAGAGAGCATTGAAAATAACCATACAGAAAAATGCAAGTGCTAAACTAGAGCAGCTTTATTATATGAAAATCCAAGTTTTATATTTATTGCATTATTATTATTTATCTATTATTTATTATTATTTTTTTTTTTTTTTTTTTTTGACAACTCTTTTGTTTGAAATAGAATTTAATAGTTTATTTATGTTATATTTATATTAACTTTATTTCATAAACTTAGCAAAATCTTCATTATTCATAGTTTTAAACATACAAGAATATCTTGCAGAGTTAATTAACTGAACAATTAAATCAGCATAAGAATCGATGTCGTGAATTTATATTCATTAAGGTGGTCCTATACCTGAAAAATTGAAATACTTTCGAAAAACCATGTTTTTTTATTATTTGTAAGTGTGCTGAACACATTGGTGTTATTAGAAAATGTTAAAAATAATATTTAAAAATAGTAGGTTCCATCTAGTGAATTTTTTCTTTTGGATCCTGGTGGGTTACTTTCCCTATATTATGGGAAATTATTCATCTAAACTACTGGAATTTTTTTCATTTAAAGCCGTGATCTATAAATTTTACTGTGGGCCTTAAGTTTTTTATGTAGTTTCAAAATATTTTTTTCTAAAAAAATTTTCTAAGAAAGTTTTGATGTGTGCTGTCGCATTTCTATATCTCCTTACTTAGAAGTTCTGATTTTTTGTTTGCTTATGGCTTAAAAGATTCCTGTGATATCTAAGATAAACATAGTGTTTTATTGTTTTCACCTTTTGAGGTTAATGTACGTTCTGTTATAACTATGAGAGAAATAGGTAAAGGACTGACAGATCTCACATCATTATGTGGATATATGAACATCCCAACACCTATGCAGGTCAGTGCATTCATCTCACTACAAACAAATGTTGCGACAGCATACGGTGATGTTGCTAGATAATCTATGCTCGAAGCTGCCGAAGAACTAAACCTTCATACACTAGTTGGTGAAAACTGTACTGAAGATTATGTTGCAGGTGTAACAGTATCATTTGATGGTAACGTAGAGGGCACTCGTCCTTAAATGGAGTTGTTATGGTCATCTCTAGCGAAACTGGAAAATGCCTTGATTATCGTGTTCATACTAAAAATTGCGCATCGTCTACAAA
This sequence comes from Euphysa ruthae, assembly GCA_035046665.1. Taxonomy (NCBI): domain Eukaryota; kingdom Metazoa; phylum Cnidaria; class Hydrozoa; order Anthoathecata; family Corymorphidae; genus Euphysa; species Euphysa ruthae. Next base: position 9,199 of record JAUZNK010002056.1, read on the forward strand.
TGGGAGAGTAAAAAAGATACAGAGGAGTATGATGAATATATTACAAATAAAAAAGGTGATATAAACCACATTGGTTCAGCTGGATCAATGGAAGCGTCTGCTCTTCTGGAACGCTTTATAATATCAGAAAAAAAAATTAAACGTAGATACGTGTTTTACATTGGGGACAGATATTCGAAACCATACATTGTTGCGAATGACCCATGTAATGACTTAGCTGTGGAAAAATTAGAATGTGTTGGGCATATTCAGAAACGTGTCAGATGTAGACTAAGGGAAATTAAATCATTTACGAAAGGAAAACTATCTGATGGCAAAACTATGGAGCTGTGGAAAAATTAGAATGTGTTGGGCATATTCAGAAACGTATCAGATGTAGACTAAGGGAAATAAAATCATTTACGAAAGGAAAACTATCTGATGGCAAAACTATAGGCGGAAAAGGACTTTTGGCTGAGAAAATGATCAACAAACTACAAAACTTTTTTGGTAATGATGTTCGACATTGCACTGGGATAACTGTGTACACACTAAAAAAGGCAATCTGAGCTGTCCTCTATCATTGTTCAGAAGTGGACGACGAAATCCGTCGTCAAATATGCCCACGTGCAAGTGACAGCGGGTGTAAATACCAAGTGGACAAAATAAATTCTTACCAAAAAAAGGATGGTATATCAAAAGTTGTCATAGATCTAGTCAAACTAATTTTTTAAGTCTTAGCGATGACAAGTTGTTAGAAAAATGTCTTCATGGGAATACCCAAAATAATAATGAGTCCATCAATGGAGTCATATGGAAACGGTGCCTAAAGAATGTATTTGTCGGGAAGTTTTTTACTGCAATATTCTTATGATACACAACGAACAGTTTTAAAATAATATTTTTACATTACGTGAGGAAGAGATATACATTCTTAATTTTAACTTTTTCTTAAAAAGAGAGAGATTTTCAGTTTCAAAATTTTTTGAATTCATTACAACAATTTTGTTCCACAAATGAGGACCACGGGATAATATAAAAAATCCTTCAAACTTTGTGCTGACTTGTGGTTCTACTAAGGAGTGGCGTCTGAGAGTATATTTATTTGTTGGTTTTATTGTAAATATTTTACAAAAAACCTTTGGTGAAATATTGTGTTTACATTTGAACACGAAGCTAAGAATTTGAGAAATATTTAATTTATAAACATTTAAAATTCTCATTACATCAAAAAAGGGATTGGAATGAGTGAAACGGCTTTAAAAATTAATCAAACGAACCGCGTGTTTCTGACGACGATAAAGAGTTTGCAATTTTGACTTATGTGTACTAGCCCAAGCTATATTTCCATAACTGATGTAACTATGAGCAAAGGCAGAAAAGAGTTGTTTGAGTTAGAATTTTTTTAACATTGGACTTGCAATATAAAGTATACCCAAGCTTTTCGAAATTGTAGAGGATACTTTAGCAATTTGCGCTTTCCAATTCAGATTTTCACCCATTAAGATGCCAACTAACTTTGTTACATAATCCCTTTTAATGGATATATTATCAATTTGCAATAATGTTAAACTTTTGGAATGAGAAATTTTTTACTTTCTTGATGAAAGATAGTAAATTTAGTTTTTTTTTTTATATTTAAGAAAAATTTATTTACTTTAAACCAAGCAGAAACTTTTATTAATTCACCGTTCATTCTTGAAAATAATTTATTGATTTTTTTGCCAGAAAGAAAATATTTGTGTCATCTGCAAACATTACTGTTGATAAATCGGATAATGCTAGATGAAGATCATTTACATAGATAAGAAATAACAAAGGCCCTATTGATCCTTGTGGAACCCCAAAGAAAATATTACAAACCTCTGTAAAATTATGTTTATTGAAACAAATAAATTACTTTCTATTTTTTAGGTAGCTTTTTATCCATCTGTTAATATTACCTCGGATGCCATAAATGTCAAGCTTTTTAAGTAGAACAGTATGATTTACAGTGTCAGAGGCTTTTGATAAATCAATGAAAAGCCCCGTTGTAATCTCTAGTTATCTCATTTGTAAGTTGTAATATTGCATGTTCAGTTGAAGTATTTTTCAGGCAACCAAATTTTTTTTTTTAAAGAATAAGTTATTTTCGTTAAAGAACAAGTAAATCCTATTGAACATAAGTTTTTCAAGAATTTTAGAAAAAACCTAGTTACCTAACAAAGAAATATCACCATTTGAAAATAGGACTTACTTTAGCTATTTTTAGAGAATACCATTACTTATAGTTTTTAAAATTTTTAAAAAGAGTGATTTTTACTTCGTCAAAAATATCAATAATTGTATTACAATCTAAGTCATCAGCTCCGCAAGATTTATTTCGTTGAAGAGATTTATATGCGATTTCAAACTCCTTGAAGGTGTGTTCAGAATTTTCAATAGAACTTACATTCATTTATTTACAGCTGGTATTTTCTTTGCAAGTTTATTTCCAATATTTTTTAAAAATATGTTCAGTTCTGTAGGTATTTCTTTTTTATCATATATGTTTCCTTTTTCCGTTTTTAAAACTTTAGGTAGATCATCAGATTTAGCCTTTATTTTTCCTGTTATCTTTTTCATTACCTGCCAGGTTTTTTTAGAACCATTTTTGTATCTTTCAATATTTAATGAGTAATATGACTGTTTTGCTTTTTTTCTTAATGTTTCAAAAAGATTTTTATAATTTTTTTACTTCCTTTCTGAGGTTTCAGTTTTTTGTTTTAAGTACTTGATATACAATATTTGTTTTTGCTTAGACGATTTTTTAATGCCCTTTGTCTTCCATGGAGTGATTATGTCTTTTGTATTTACGCTATGTTTTTTTAATGGAAAGTTTATTTCGTATAGGGCTGTAAACGTATCTGAGAATCTATTAAAAATAATATTTGTTTCATCACAGTTATCAAGGACACCCCACTCTGTTTTCTTCAGATCATCTATTAAATTTTGCAAATTCTCACTGCAAAAGTTCCTTTTGTAAATTACTGTCTTTTTCGATGTTATTTTTCTGTTTATGTGTATTAAGAGCAACGAAAATGGGGAAATGATAGGAAGTTTTAATTATACCTTTTTTTAAGGAAATGTCAAAATACGAATTTGTTAAGATATTGATGCAGCTGTTTTATTTACGCGCGTTGGACGGTTAACGATCGGTATAGCGCCGTGTTGTTATAAATGTCTCGTGTTTCTGGGTTTTCTTCGTAGTTAAAACAATTTAAATTTAGATCTCCAAGAATAAAAAATGGTTTATTTTCAAAATTTGCCCCATCAAAAATCTTATTTAAGTGGGTACTAAATTTATTAACATTTGTTCCAGGTCCTCTGCAGTAACATGCTATGATGTAGTTTTTAGAAGTTTTTTTATTATTTAAATGGATAAACACACCCCATCACTGTTAGATGTTTTAAAATTCTCTCTAATTTCAAAAGTTTTTTTCACGTAGATTACAGCTCCCTCACCGCGTTTTCCTGTATTTCCTTGAGAGTGGATTGCATCATAATTTTCTATTAATAAATTTGAGTTATCGGAAAAATCTTTATTAGTACACCAAGTTTCACTCAGACAAATTACATTAAATGAGTAATTAGTTTCTTCTAAAAATTCTTTGAAACTTTAAAAATTTGCTTTAATACTTCTAATGTTCAAATGTAAAGCATAAATATTCTCAGAAATTGCAAGCTCACATAATTCATTTTTAATTTCATGATCATATAAGTAAGGAGTCTTGAAGGTATCATTATCGTTAAAATTTTTGTCTGGAGCAGTGATTTCTGCAGAACACGTTTTTTCAATTTGAAATGATTGAAATTAAACTTTTCAAAATCTTGTTCAGACATCAAATATAGTTTGGAATAGATCGTGTAAAAACAAAAAAATACCCACAAAGTAAAAAAAAAAAAAAAAAAAAAACAAACCCAAACGATTTAGAATAATTTGAACTAAATATTCATACCGATTCTTCGTCTGTAATAAAATCGTTTGTTTTGGATTTATTTGTATTAATGCTGGGGAAAATGTGTATTATGTTTTATCAAGATATATAAAGGGTGGGAAGTTCACCAAAGAGTTTTGTGCAAAAACCCTATAAAATGCATGGACAACAAGTTCACGGGCATAATCAAACGTGGACGAAAACAACTTTGGGCAGGTCGAAAAGGATTTGCGCATGCCGATGAGCAAAGAGAGGGTTTACCATATGGTACAGGAGTTTTAGGAAAGCTTTTAATTTAAGTTTTTATATTCTATATTAGAACTTTATAGTGTCCCAAAAAGTGACAAAAGATTAATACTTCTCAAATTTTTAATTCTTTTTGTATTTCACAATATTCCATGGCTTCTCTTTTCATTATTTTTTTGGCTATCATCACTTTAATATAAAGAATTACTGGTTACTTTGTATTATTACATGGAAATAACATTAAATATAGGTATTTTTATAGTGGTGTCAAAAATTTGTATTGTAAATCTTTAACGGTGATTTTCTTAAAACAGGTGTTTTCAAACTTCTGTGGTCTGTAACTTTTTGACACCTATTAATATACACTTGAAATTTTGAGATGGTTGATATAATATGACTTACATTCTGTATAAATATTTTTGGAAGTGAAAAAAAAATTGGTGTTTTTTTTCTTTCAAAATCTCCATCCCACGGGGAACTTTTTTACTAAAAACACAAATTTTATAATTTTACGTGTTTAAATCATGCTAAGATGTTTATTTTTATACAGAGCATATAGCTATTATCAACCTTTACACAGTTTAAGCAAGATGTTATTTTCAAATACTTTGTCGGTACGCCACATTTTTAATTTATTGGAATCTTTCAAAACAAAGGAAAGCGAAATGAAAGGGTTGTGAAATATTTGAAATAACTGTAAAAATCATTTGTAAATATGAAAGGTAATACGCAACTGTTAGTTGCATAATTGTTTGTTTGATCATTGCAAATAACGGCTTAAAATAAAGTTAATGTAATGATGAAACCTATTTATAATTTTCTAAAAGGTCTATATGTTATTCACCTTATTTTTAGGTGTTATTACTATCTGAGTTTTGTCCTTAAAAATCAAAAATCTCTTAAGTTCAATGATGGTTTTCAAGAAATAACTAGGAAGTATATGAAAAAATGAACCAGATAGTATTGGAAAATTTTTATAGATTAGACTCACTCAAAATACAACTTTCATTTTAGTGCTTGAAGATAGTTAAACTTATTACGCTGTTTGCACCAAAAGAACTTTGTGGCAATAGTCAGATTTGCAAGGTTGGTAATTTTATTATTTATTCTTACACTTGAGTTACAATTAAAAATTTTAAAATTGATGTTTTCATTTTCTCTTCAAAACTCATTTTTTTCGTTTTCGAGCAATAAAACTCTTAATCTGTGAATGTTTCACCAGAGTTTAGAGTTTAGAGTGCGGAAAAAAAGGAAAAGTTAATTATTCTAAAAGCTCGATTAAACGCCCACTATGGAATAAGCACCCCTCTCAAATAAGCACCCACTAAAATCTAAAGTTTTTAGTATGCACCCCTCTCGACTAAACATCATGGGTGGTTATTCAAAAAAAAACAAAGCTAAGGGAGCGCTTATTTAAGGTGGTACATGAGTAAATAAACTAAATCCTTTCAACAAAGCTTTTTAATGGTTAAATAATGTTGAAATGATACTATACAATATAATATAAAAATTTAAAGCGAAAAAATTTTTTTTTCCTTGGTATTTTTTTAATAATGGCGGAAAAGTAGTGTAATTTACAAATAAAACTATATTCATAGCATATTTCTAACATAATAAACATGGTATGGCTGAGATATATAGCCTGAAACTTCACACAATGGTTCTGTATCCTATTTTACTCCACTTGACCTGTAGAATTTCTAAAATCTTTTAAATTAAATGAGTTATAACAATTTTACTAGAGAAGGCATTATCGTTCACAAGAAAACCACTATCATACCATATTAGAAATGCCATAACTTGGATTAGGCTCATAGTAATAAAAATCCTATGGTTTAAATGGATTGTATATGTATGACAAAGAATTCCTGAAAATTTTAGCTCTTAACATAAAGTAAAACTAAAGATATCTTGCTTTGACTTTTCCAGAAACCGTAAAAATAAATAAGCTATAAAAACTATAATAAAGAAAGCACAAATGAATATGACCTAAGTATGTATATATAAGCTCAAAAACCTCCAGGAGTATAAGATTCCTGTTTTTCTTTTGTCTTTTGCCTTTTTGACTTCTTGGTTGAAACACACTCCTTAAATTCAAATTTATCCAAGACTGCTAAAACGCCATTGCAACCATCATTATGATGCACTATTGCAGAATTTAATAATACTTGCACTAACTATTGACATTCCATGGACCAAACTGATGTCGTGTAGCCACGTCATCGTACGCTGTAAAATGATATAAAATGGCTTAATCTGCTTTTTTCATGGCATAAAGGTTATTAAAGTTATTCCTAATTGCCATCCCTAATAATTCTACATAGAATTTATGTAATTTTCGATTAACTTCCCTTTGCCAGATAACGGAGTTTTTGTTCCTTTGTGGGATTTTACTAAGTTTCGGAACCGCGTACCGAGTCGCTTTTGGACCTGACCAATGCACGCTAGCTTTATGGGCTCAACACCAAATTCTTTGTATTTTTTTTGTACCTAAAATATACAACATAATTAAATCACACTAAGTGAAAGATCAAGCAAGCAAAACTGTCAAAAATTTTTAAATTTTACATTTTTTCTAATTTTTTTACATATGAACTTTTCAATTTATTCCATGCTTCAAAGCCGGATGCATGTGGGATTTCGATTTAGCACAAAAAATCAAAGACGATGTTTACCTTGCCACTATATCAAAAGAGGGCGATTAAATCAGGTTTTAGAATGGTTTTTAGGGGAGAGTAGAGTAGAGTTTAAAAAAAAAAACCTGTGTTCACACAAAAACAGATTTCTTTTTAAAATCAGTTACACTGCTTTCGATCATTTTATCAAAATGTTGTAAGTTTCCAGTTCTAACACGGAATTTAAGTTGAAAAAAATAGAATAAGCATAAAATTTAATGCTGATAGAAAGAGTATTAGGAAATGGATAATAAGTAAAGACGAACTGAATAATTTGAAGAAAAAAGATCAGAAGGAGATGGACTTAAACTTCTTGATTGCAAATGAAAGATCTACTTAATGGATTTATAACAGAAGGTTAAAAAGGACTTCGATTATCTCAAAACTCATCATGAAAGAAACTCTTTTTAAATACCAAGAAAAGACAAAAGAAAATAAGTTTTCGAGTGGGTCACAGATTAATGGGCTTTGTTAGCTACACAAATTTAAAAATTTTTATTTAATACATACAAATATAAAGGTCGTTGGCTCTGAAGATGACCTCATCCATTGCTTTAAATTAAATCAGCCTTGTGCAGCCAGTAAGGCAATATTGTCAAATGGAGGTCACGAAGGATGAGGAAATATTGAAACATGAAGCAATCAGCTAAAGTTTCAAATCTATATAGAATTTAACTGACATAAGTAAGGAATGAAAGAAGGCTGAGATCTGCTCTAATACCAACTAATACCAACTCTGAAAATCAATTACGTTAACAAAGGTCTATTTGAGTTTTATTGGCTACTCTCATATTTTTGATTTACAAATTATTCAGAGATTTAGCTTTAGTTGCGCCTGAATATTTGAAAGCATCTTACTGTTTAGTTTGGCCAAATAGTTTCTTAGTCGTAAGCGTTGGTTGTTAACAAACGACTAGAAGTCAAAATAATCAACAATGCAAATATGAACGAAAACAACTATTTTTGTTTAAAATGGTATAAGCATAGTCTTTATAGGCTAAAAAATTTATTTGCAAATAAGTAGAGTTCATGAACTGCATTTTTTTACCGAATTTTTTTTCAAATTCCAAACCCTTGCAACGGAAATATTACTTAAATTATCCATTTTCCAAAGCTAAAGACTTTGTAAAACGCAGTTAGGAGCTTCGATTTTAGAGGAATTTCCTCGATGTGGGAATAGTTTCAAGACTCAAAACCTTTACCCTTAAACCAGATTTTTTGGCAAAGTACTCGCCTTCCTTGCCTATATTATTTATTATCAAGCTTGGAAATTTTTTTATAAAGGGTCACCGAGAGTATAATACCGAGATAATACCGAATCGCAGAATTACCAACATTTGGTCGTATTTTTTTAGAATAAAACCTCATTTTTCCATTTGTAACAGCTATTCGAAAAACTAAACTTGATTAGCTCATTATCCTTCGATTAGTTACCATAGTCCTATCTCCCGGGCGCCTTCTTAGCTACTAATGCAGAAAACATTACAGTTCTACGCGAATTTAAAGTTTAAAATAGTTTCATTGGTTACTAAACACGAAAGTAATTAAAATTGTTTTTATCCTACAAAAAAAAATGTTCACATAGGTGTATTTATTTAACAATTCTGAGCTAAAATACCGAAAAATTTACCTAATTGCCGTGGTTAATTTTTCTAAATACCCCATAAAAATACAGTTAACCACTGCTATCTCGAGAAAAATATCGAGATATCGGGTAGTCATGATACACTGGGGAATGAAATGAGGATGGATTTACTAACCCACTACATAGAAAATCAATCATTATTCATTAATTTACTTTACCCCGCTTCTTTGTTTAAATTGTTCATTGACATCATTAATTCTGATAGAACAAAAATTAGCACTTAAAAATGCAGTGTCATCAAATACAAATTACATATTAGATTATCATGCGAATTAAAAAAAACCAATTTAAGCCATTAAGACGTTTTCAAATCTAATGAACATAATTTCTATATTTTAGCGTATTGGAGCATGTCAATGAAGATATGTGTCAACAGAATAAAAAAGAGAATAAATAAAATCGAAAATGGTGTTAGAAGAAAAGAGAAAACTATTTATATTGAAATAAACTGAGTCCAACAATTTAAAATATGTAGTTGTTTTTTATCCATGAAATAGCGTTTTTTGGCATCCCAAAACTTTTTAAAAGCTTCTTTATTTGCCATCCCATTTTCAATAAGGCAGACGTCCTAAAGTTTTTCAAAAAATGATAAGTTATTGAGTTATCTTTTAACTGTCGACATTTTCTGAACTGCGCTGTGCACTGAGTCAAAAAAAAACTTTATGATATTTATAAGTGTTTTCATCAATAATCGAATTTATATAGTTTAAAATTTTAATTTAAAAGTCGAATGTTTGGTTTTTACGGAGCAAGGAAAAGTTTAAGGGACCAAGGTTTCACAAATTCGCCCAAACACATTTTTCGATATTGAAGACAATATTTAATTAACGGATTAAAATCATAAGTAATAATTCACAAATAAGCTCGTACTTCTTTTTTATTTATAAAAAGAAAAAGAAAATAATTACATCGCTCATCTTTTTTCATATTTCACTTGTTTAAAGCTGTATTTTTGATTGGCTACACGTATTATATCAAACTTATGACTATTACGCTTAACGAACACAAAAAATGAATATGAAAAAGAAAGAAAGGCCAATAACATGTTTTTTTGCGGAGAAACTGACAGATCCAGATATATTCTTTACAAATATTGATAAAGAAATCTCACCGATCTTTGAAACATGATCTTCAGAATCTAGGAAGAGCTCTTCGCCTACTGACGATGAACCAGAAAAATCACACAAACAAAAGTCAATCATATTTCCTATGAAAAATAAAGGGTAGCAGACACGAGCGATCAACCCCAAATAGCTCAATCAATAATGTAATTTTGCATTACCGGGTACATAGTGATTCAGAGATTTGCTATACATATGCACTTGCAGGCAAACACAAAATACAGGGTAGCGACACAAAGAAAGAAAAGACTTTCATTGAAACAGGTTTTTCAACTGGAAGAAAGCGATAGAAAAGTTCCGTTCACATGGAAAAAGTCTTACATATAAGTCTTGCACGCTGCAGGGGTATTAGCACGGCTATCTCATATCACTGAATTACTTTCCCAAATTTTTGTTGCCCAAAAACGAAATAATTCACAACGTATGATGAAAATAGGTGAGAACGAAGTTATTATTGGACAGCAGAGACTTGCACGCCGAGAGGATGGCGATAACTCTTATGATCGTCACATGACACCACAAGCACAAAATGAAATTCTTAAACTAATCTTCGTAAGATTGAATCTGATATTCGTTCCAGTTGTGTTTAATTTTAGACGAAGCCACCGATGTAAGCAGCATAGAACAGTTATCTACTAGATGTTGGCAATATTTTTCTGGAAATTACGGCCCTGAGTATCCCATTCAGAGATTTATTTAAACCTTCATTATAAAATTTTAATTGTATTCATCTAGGCTATAAAAATAATAAAAAATTTAATTTAACTATTCGTTACAATTTTCGCGATTCTTTGCAAAATTTCTACAAACACAAATGTATGTCTAGATTTTTAAATTGGCTTGTATTCGACCGGAGGCAAGGTAAAACATTGTTACATCACGTCAACCCAGGCTACATTGTTGTTACATCACGCCAACCCAGGCTACATTTAAAAAACAAGTTATAATCATCTTAAATACAATTATTACAGATATAAATTTAATTTTATATTTTCAAATTTTACAGTTATTTTTTTGCTAATCTTTTGCTAAAGAATTGGACTTATTATTTAAATATTTCCTAGAAATTCTTATCAAAAACTTTATCAAAAAATGTGAATGTTAAAACAAAAAACACCTTGAAGTTATCATTCTGTAAAATTTAATAAACTAATATACAACCTTAAAATTTGAGCAATTGACCATATCAATCGGATTTTCCAAAAATTGACAAGTACGGAAAATTAATGGAAAGATATGGAAATATTACGGAATACTGGAAAGTCAAATAACCCATTGAGAGCTGGTCGTTTACTACGACGTCATCAATATTACATATGGAATCCTGGATCTGCTAATAAACGTATATAACCAACTTAATATTTTTGATTTAGACATAGAAAACGAAATTTTAGAAACCATTACTTTATGCGAAGTCGGGACACGAGACAGGGTCAGATAAATAACATTTAAATTCCACTGAAAAAAAAAAATCAATTAATTTTAAAACAATTAAGTGGCTTCACTGCATACAAAGTCGAATTATGGGCTCTAACTGACCTTTTTATGACGAGCTTGTTGTTTGGCGTCTTAGACCGTTTTATTATGGATTCATATTATTAATATTGCAATAAATTTATTTAGAAATCTTTCGAAGAGGTCATGTGATATTCCAATAATTCTACATAAATTGTGTCCAAATTTATCTGTTAAAAATGCTTAAACAATTTTTTAATCTTGTGTTTGCGAGCGGCGAAAAAGCAATACCGAAAAAAATTTTTCGGCTTTATTGCTCGACGATTGATGAAAATCTTAAACTAGGAATAATCTAATCGGTATCTCGCAGATTTTTTTATTTGTTATTTCTCGATTATACTAGTAAAATATGGCGATTTTCATACAGATAAAACTAAAACAAAACAATATTTTTAGGGGTTAAATTTGTAGATTTCAAGCTTTTCAGCATCTGAGCAGACAAAATATATGCAATTTTTGGAATTTAAATGATAACCTTGACAATTTTAAAATTAAAAAAAAAAAAATACAAAAAAAAACAAGGCTTTAGGGAAAGCGCTAATAAAAAAACAGATAAGTCCATCATGGGTTATTTCCCGATATTTTTTAGGGTTTTGTAATGTACATACTATTTACATCATTATGATTTATTAAGCTATTCCATTATTTTCATTCCCCATAAAAGTTATTATTTGCAGATATTTAGCTATCCCATAAAAAAAAATTGGTTGTTAAGACATATGCACGAAAGCTAAACCATTCATAACTGAGTTCTTATAACAGCTTAAGGTGCAAAATATGATAGTTTTTCCAATGGAAAGGACATGTGTTACTCGCACAATCGAAATTTACCAGAATTATCAGTTTCATAATATCACATATGTTAGCTTCATAATCTTGGTAACATTGTGAGCAGGGATAATAAAACAAAAGCAACACCATCAATAATTTATATAAAACTCTTATTTGTGATCAAAAAAGTATAGAAGTAATGTTTGACCACACCATCCAGGCCGTGTATACTATTTTGATATTGATCATCATTGTTATACAACACCTAGTCGGGACAGTTGTTGTGCGCATCTATTTATCAACATAATCAAGTTATTTTTTTCGTTACCAGTCTACTACAGAATGCATCAAAAAAGTAAACAAACCGTAATCAGATTGTTTTCTTATGGCACAAAAAAAGTGAAAGCTGGTTTCTCTTCTATCATTGCAATTATCTTTAATATATGCTAGCAACTATTTGTTCAATTTTCGGGTGTGGTACTTCTAGAAAACACCAAAGATCGTGTCATAAATATGAATTTGAAACATCAAATCTAGAAGATTTATATATGAAAACTATTATACTTTTGACCTTGTTCTAGAAAACACAACAACAAAAAAAAATTGCATTCACAGTGCCTCCTCAACATCCAAAAAGATCTGTCTCAGTCATTGCAGCTAAACCAGCAAAAGTAGACCAAGAATCCTCAAACTGGTCTGCATGCTATAGCTTTTTAATGTACAAAAAAAATCATGTTGAAGAATTAAAATCATCTAACTATGTTTTTTTGTTTAAACCTACTTTTTTAAAGCTGACTGCTTATGGAGGAATACACGCTTTTCTTAAATACAAATTTATGTGGATGATAGTCTTTCATTCACTATGGCGTCTTCCAAATGATCATGAAATATATTTAATTTATAAACGATCTGTGCGTAATGTTACAGTGTCTAAACTTGTGCCAATTATTTCTTCTTATAATTTATGTGGTTGAATCACTGACCGATTATCTTTCAAGTTGCATGCCTATGTCAAACAGGCCATACCAAAAGAATTTGATGTTCTTGCTGATAACGATTTTCCACTAAATCAGACAGAAAATTTTCACTCGCAATCGTGCGTTTTGTTGCAGAAATCCAATGAAACTACATGTTATTCCTGTAAAAAATTGGAATCTAAAGAAATAAAATTAATGAAGTCTAAATCTGCAAAATCACTAATACCAGCTGATTTGTAAGCACCAACATCATTATCTTCCTTAATCGCATGAAGCTAAAGCTACAAATCATCGAAAAAACAAAGCCAAATATGAAGTAGAAGCTATGAAAGCGGAAATCTTTACCTCCTCCCATTACATTAGTAATTAATTAAATGATGATCCTATCTCAATCATGCCTGGTATTGACCAAAATAATATACCGCCATTTATGAAGTGTTTTTGGGAAGAGCAGCAAGAGTATTTACAATTCGATTTTTAAAATGTCATTCAACCAAAACAATCGTTCAACCCAGAAATTATTAAAGAACTAACAAAAAAAATTGGAAACTGCTTTGAGGAAGAAGAATATGTTGTTTTCATGTTGGATGAAATGTAAATACAGGAAGATTTTGTTTGGGATAAACACTCAGGCGAACTAATTGGTTTTGTAGTCTTAGATGAAAAAATCCAACCAGCTTGCATCACATGTTTTAGTTTTCTTATTCGTAGTATTGCCAACTTTTCAAAATATAGTTTAGCAGGCACATTTTGCTACAAGAACTGCTACATCAGTTCAGCTTTTTCCAATATTTTGAAAAGCTGTTGAAGTTTTGGAGATATCATGCGAGTTAAAAATTACTGTTGCGGCTTATGATGGAGCCTCCTCAAATCGAAAGTTTTTTCGAATGCATTTTCAAATGATCTTGGAAAGGGATATTAATCCGGACGTTGATGTGACACACGATGTAAAAAATCAATTTACTGAGGATAGCCGCTATATTTATTTTTTATATGATCCACCTCATCTACTTAAAACTTCAAGAAACTGCTTATCACACTCTGGAATTGCTCGTGGTACTCTTTACAGATTTTTCAGAAATTATTTTCCGGAAAATTAAGTTCTCGCAAAATTTTTCCAAAGTTCTAATATTGAAGAGCTCCTACAGAAACTAATATAAATTCATTAAGGTTCACAATTGGATCAAACATCACCGTATTACATAAAATCATAACAATTTCTGACACAGTCTAATTTGAAGAATGTGGAAGATAAATATCGCCATCTTTGATCGATGGCCATCATTTATGACAAGTCAATCTAACAAGAAAACCAAAAACAATTCATTTCGTGATCTGCGTATGTCAAACAAATTTTTATGTAGACTGTTTTCAGTCGTTTGAGTAAAAAAAAACCTCGCTCAAAACCAGTAGAAACTTTTTTATGTTAAACCAAAAGACTATAAATAGTTTAATATTTAATAAATTTGAATCACAAATTTAGCAGCCTCGCATAAGAGATGACGGACCCTGCTAGATAGGGATTTGATCTCAAGCATCACACTAAGTTGTTTAAAATGCTTTGTTATACAAATTTCATCCTTTTATTTTAAAATATTATTTTGTAAAGCTAGCAGGATAAAACTTTAAATTGCAACAAATTTATTATTAATTTTTATTCATTTCAAATAATACTTTCATGAATGATTCAGAAATAAAAAAGCCTTTGGAAAATAGAAAAAAAAAAAAAGAATTAAACCACGCAAATCAAAATTAACACTTTGCGGTTTTTCGCGAGAGACAATCTAATAAAAAATAAGACAAATAACTTATATTGTCATATAGTTTTACTGTCATATAGTTTTACTGCACGTTTCAAATATTTGAAATAAAGGAGTCTGGGGAGAAAAGCTGCATTATTATTACGAGAAGAAAGACTAAAACTTAAGCATATTTTAGTAATAATTTTCTTTTCTTTCACCAATCCGTTTAGCGTAAAGTTGAAATTCTCAGCTTAAATAAGTATTTTGTACCGCTTTATTCAAACATTAAACAGCACAGAGAGTGCTGTATAGAGGTATTACCAAATTCTATGTTCAATTCAAATGTTATTTGAATTATTTATTTTGAATTTATTTTGTTATTTGTTACCAGATTTTTCACTCGTTGACATAATGCGAAATAAAATAAGATAATATTGATGTTTTTAACAGATGTTTGTGACTTGAAACGAGCGAACTCGGATAGAAAGCGCAATAAGTTGATCAAAGAGATTCATAGTTGATTCTTTAGAAGTTTGATGAAAGGCTTCGAAGTTAGAAATTTTTGTAAGCACAGTATTTTGCGGAGATGGCACAGTGGTAAGACGCTTGACTACGAACGAAAGTTCACGAGTTCGACTCCCACCTCTGGCGGAAATTTTGTTATCTCTGAGTCTGAACAAAACTCTTTGCGTAATGCAACACTAGCTCAAATTGAACAGTTTATTTGGTTGAGCGAATTTCTTGGCGCAAAAAAGCGTTCTAAGTACTGCAACACCTATCACACAGGCCCATCTGGAAATATTGTCTCAGCAATTTGTTGGTTCCCCGCGTTAAATAAAACAATTATCACTACCATATCTCGCTATCATTAAGGATATATTCAATTACACCAATTGAGTCAGTATTTTTGAAAACTGTTTTTGTACGGTTCAAATCTACTTTATTAAAAATTTCAATAACATTATGGGTTCCAGTCCTAAGTCTAACTCTATTTCTAGTATTATTAAATCTGTTTTTATCTTCGGTTTGAACTGTGACAACTTTTTCAGCTTTTAAAAGAGATAAATATTCATATGTACCAAGCTTCTGTTGCCATGATTTAGAATTTTGTATTCTACAATAAATCGTACAAAAGACATAACCACTCAGATAAGCTGTTAACGCTTTAACTTTTTGTGAAGAAGTTGTTTTGATGTTATTTAGGTTTCCAAATGAATCAGTATAAAGTGTCAGTGTCAAGTGAGCCGATGCATGATTAGCTATTTCAAAACCAAGAAGTTTACTAGCTTTTTTTGATAGAATTTAACTAAACTTATCTCGATTTACTAAATTGTAAAAACGAGGATAAAATTTTTCTGCATCGCAATTGAATTCTACAATAAGATGCTCGATGACAGAAAAAATATGACCACCCATTTTCCCTGAAATTAACTCGTTTCGTATAAAAAAAGGATAGCACTCATCTACTGAAAAACGATCAACACACTTCACAATAAAGGATTTAAATTCCTCAGTACAGCACACAAACGACTCTGAAGTGGCAGCTGAAGATATAGTTGGAGGAGTTGTTTGCGTTGAATGTTTTATACCTGTGTGTCTTGTTAGTCTTATTTGCGACCTGCATTTTTTAGGGCAAAAAAACACAAGAAGACTCGCTTTCAACTGATTGATCACTAACCACTGCTAACAAAAAATCAGCATCACTCATAAATATAGCATTCAGGAAATCTGATTCCAGGACAAATATCAATTAATCAACAGAATTCTCCTCAAAAATCCCTTAGCACCTACATTATAATGACGCGCCGCAAAATAAGTTCCCATTTCAACGGTCACTTTGCTTACAAATTTTTTTTTTTGGGTATACGGGACCACATTATATTGCTAAGCGCCTCGTTGGCGTTTTGTGTTGCTCTATGTAAACACTTTGAGAGGAGCTCGGATTGTGCATTCAACATAATTAAAAGATGTTTTAGCTATAATAGTATGCAGCATTTCGGTTTATATCTTTTATCATTGAGGGCCCAGTGTCTGCACCAACTTGTTGCATCTCTTGGGAAAAATTTATGGCGCATATGTGGGTTGTCGAAATCTGTGAAGTGGAATAATATTGCGCAAACCCCTCTCTTCTTTGCATATAGGTTACCAAAATTACTTTGAATGACCATGCCATAGCTAACTTTGCGTTGAATTAATGTATTTTTCTGTCAATTTTCTTTTCCCAGATAATGGTATATTAGTTCATTTATAAACCTTAACTAAATTAAGCAAACAGGCTCCTAGTCGCTTCTGCAACGACCAACGCATTCTAGTTTGAGACACATCATAGTCCTTGTAAGGTTCAGCATTTTTAACAACATTGAAAGGTAATTTTTACCCATCTCCTATGTATTCTTTATATATGAAGTTGTACTTTTCTTGAGATCGATTGAAATTGGCATCTGCTCCAGCAGACTCCATACTCCCTGATGGCCTCTCATGGTTGTAAAATGATTTTATGATATGTCGCATACATATAGAGAAATAAAAACATTGTTTTTAATTAAAAATATGTTTCAATTTAAAATGAATCTAAGTTTAACTTAACAATATTGAAGATCATTCTCAGGAAATATCTATGATTTATTTGTTTAACTTTTAGATAAAATTCCCTGTAGACAGTATTGAAATTAATTTTGATTTGGTTTTGATTTGGTAACTAAAAATATATATATATATATCATATATATTGCCTCGATTGAATTATTCTCTACTATTCAAATCTTAATAACAAATAAATGAGAAGGAAAGACAAAGTATGAAAGAAGAATAGACGCGAATTTCGATTCAAAAATCGGCACGAATTTTCTGTGGAGTCAGCAAAAAAAAATCTTCCTTACTAGAGAGTGTGTTTCGTGTTACTGCCAAATGAGCTCCAACTGCAAAGCTCGCTTTTTTGCTTTCGCAATAGTCGGTTAAAATTTTTAGAGGATTACTTTGATTGGTTTACTCCTAATAATGAACATTTGTGTTAAAACATTATATATAGTTCTTCTACAAGGATTTTTTATGATAGAGCATATGTGATTTATCTTGAAAACAAAAGATCTGGACTGAGTCAACTTGTATGAACCCGTGTTTTCATTTTGTCAACTCGGGAAGATATACAGCTAGGCTTATATCATAGATGTGAGAATAGAAGATTATTTACACTCTCATTTTTGTTATTAGTTTTAGCAGATTGTATTTTATAATTTTATTAGGAAATATATCAATTAATTTACATACGCTTTAAATACTTACCTACATAATTAAGTAAGTAAGCATTTATTCTGCCACAAACAAATGTACATTAGCTATGAAAATTACAAGACAACAAAAAACAAAAAAAATAAATAAATAAATAGAAATACATAATCATTAAGATAAAAACAAATTGTGGCAATGATAGGCACAAAAATTGCCTGTCACAACAATATTTCAATTGTGGTCCCGTTATGCATCACACACAAAAACAGATTAAGCCGAAGCATAGTAATCAAGAGAGGTAAAAAATGTTTCCTTGATCTTATGTTTAAATACATTGTTATAGTTCGTGATTGATTTTATTTCATATGAAATCCTGTTCCATATAAAGTGACCTTTTGATGACAGACAATTTTTCCCATGGTAGATCTTCTCAAGGGTGTATCTAACCTTAGACGGCTGTTGCGTAGCGGGATTTTTCTATTTTCATAAATTTTAAAGATTTCAGACATGTAATTTAAGTTAGGTCTACTGGAAAATTTAAATGCATGTGCAGCAATACCCTGATTAACCATCATATCAACAGGCAGCCAATTTATGTTTCTATACTTCTCAGTACCAATATGGGCGCGACTATTTATATTTAAACAAAATCTCATAAATTTATTTTGTGCACCTTTCAAACGGATTTTAAGTGATTCGTTGAGGCCTAAATACCAGACAGAACATGCATAGTCAAAATGAGGTTGAATCAGAGCAGTGCATAGGGCACGCTTTAAGGCTGATTTTAAAAAAGATTGTTTTCTATATAAAAATCTAATTTTGGAATTAATTTTACTTAAAACATAGTGACCCATTGTCTTTCCACTCAGGGTTTAATCTAATAAGCATCCGAGGTATTTTACTGAGGTATGTTGTTTAATGGATATGCCTCTATAAATTATATTCAAGGCAT
>JAUZNK010002057.1:0-11678 GCA_035046665.1 Euphysa ruthae
ACTTACTTACTTACTTACTTACTTACTTACTTACTTACTTACTTACTTACTTACTTACTTACTTACTTACTTATTTATTTATTTACTTACTTATTTACTTACTTACTTACTTATTTACTGACTGACTAACTGACTGACTTAACTTACTTACTGAAAAAGGTCAAATTTTTTTATTTTAAATTTTATAGAAATATCATTTTTAAAAGAAAATTAATGCATTGTTAGCTTATTATAGGTTTATATACAGTTGGATTATATAGAAAACCTGGTTTACAAGCTGCTATCAACAATTTGAAAAGTGTTTTAACGAGTACAGGTATATTTTCAGTCAGTTTATCATATTTAATTAAAATTTATCTGAATATATAAAATAATATGAAATAAAATCTACTTTTTTCAAAATCTTATTTCATCAAATCTTTCAATTTATTTCAATTTATATAAATTTATTTATAAATATTTAGAAAGCCTAATATTAAGATTAACATCTGTTTGTCAAAAAAAAGTTTGGGTGGTCAACAAAGTGCTTGTTTTTTATTTTTTTCTTTCTTTCTCTCGTTGCAAGCGTTTAGTCAAGGAAGATTAATTTTACAGGTTTGAAATGTTTAAGCTATGCGTTGTTTTAGCAAAGCAGTTCAGTTTGTGACTCTTTCTCAGAAGCGATTCATTAGTTGTTGTTTTTTTTTTAATGTTGTTTAGTTTACATTTTGTCATTTTTACCTAAAACCATTTTTTGATTTTTGTTGAATTTTTTTTTTGCTTTTTTTTTAGAAGTAGAAGATATAATATTTGAAGATGAAGGCCCACACACATTAGCTTCTTTGTTAAAGTTGTTTTTTCGTCAACTTCCAAAACCAGTTATCTGTGAAGAGTTCTATGAAGATTTCCTACGTTCCACAGGTTATTATTTTATTTTATTTTTATAAAAATCATTGCATTTGCGCCTGAAATTTAAAAATATGATAATATAATATAATATTTTATGATATAATGAAATACAATATGTTTTATTTTATTATTATTTTTTTTTTTTTTTTGGGACTAGATTTTTAGAAAATGACACCTTTGGTTATTGGGAAAATTTCTGCTGGATGATTTTGATTTTTTCAGAAAAACTTAGAAATTGTACTGCGATTTTACTGAAAAATCTTTCAAAGTTTAATGAATATCTTCATAAAGTTCTTAACATATAGTAATATCAGATTTCCAGAAATCCTGACACCAAAGCACCCAAGGTAGTATTGAAGCTCAGTCTAATTAATTAGTAGGCATAACTACCTAGTTTGATAAAAAACCTTTTTTTTTTTCATTTATCTATATCAGTAAAGCTAAATGTCTATTTTTCTCTACAATAATTGAATTATCACAGGCAGTTTTATGTTATATTTTTATAGCTTTGGTAACATCACAAGAAATTCATGCTACGCTATATGAACTTATTCAAAGATTTCCAAAATCAAATAGAGAGTTACTGGAGAGGTTGATTGTTCATCTGTCACGGTAGGATGTTTCCTTCCCTACTGGTTTTATTCAAGTTTCTTTTTTTAATTTAGTAGTAATAACAATTAGCAGCGTGACTTACTTGAAACTATATTTCAACTAGATTTCATAACAAGACCCTTTTAAACATTTTGATTAATGACTGTTTATATATATAAAAAATAAAATATGTTTCTTCATTTATTTATTTTTTACGTAAATTTTTTTGACAAAGATTGTTGTATTTCATCCTGAGGTTGGCAAAAAATTTTTGCATATTTATAAAATGAAAAGCATAAAAATTATTATTTTAAACTATAAATGTTATTTATAACAATATAAAAAATTTCAGTGTTCCCAAAATATGATCTAAAAGTGGTCTTTATTTGGACCTATTGCAAAGCTCTTAAGACCATATCTGACACTTATTTAGTTCTGAGAGCTATAACACCTTCAAAATGACTAAATTATCTGAAAAAGGTTATAAAGAGTTTTGCTCCATACCGGAGAGTTGAATAGAATCTTAATAATAAAGAGACATATTGAAGATGGGAGTAACTGGGATTCTCCTTTTCTGATACAGATATTTTAAATATTAAAAGCTTTAAATGGGTGATTTATTATCATAGATTTAACTTTTTTTCTAGAGTTGCTATACATGAAGACATCAATAAAATGTCACCAAATGCTTTAGCAATTATCTGGGCCGCATGTTTATTACGTGCTCCTGAAGATTATGACCCTCTGGAAGTACTTAAGAATCTGCCTAAACAGACCAAGTAAGTCCCTTCAAATACTAGAAAAAGTTTGCCAAAAATTTGAGTTCAAAAATTGATTAATATCTAGTTAACTTTTAAGCCATGATGCAGTCTTAAAAAAACTCAGTAATGAGTAAACCAGAACAAATTCTTAATGAAAAATGTAAGCAGTATGATTTATGAAGACTTTTTAAAGTGTTCCATGGTCCCTATAATGTTTTCCAGCCATCCAACAAAAAACAAAAATTTTTTTGGAACCATTCTTGACCCCATTTTGGGTCTGGGTTACTAGAGCAAAATTTTTTAAAAGATAAAGCTTCCTAATAGTTATGAAATACATCATTTTGTTCTAAAAAATCCAGTCCAAAGATCAATTAACTGTTTTGCTGGTTCATTAACCCTTATGGTGCCAATTTTTTGTTTTACAAGATAGCAATGCTTGAATTTTGGATCAATCCCGTATATTTACGGGATGAGCACAGTGTTTACATGTGCTGTGTTTACATGATTATATAATATCATCAATGATGTAATGGTTTTGTTGTACTCTCAGATGATTGGTTTATATTATCCAGTCATTTATTTATGTTTTCAAAATCGATGGCCCAACTATAGAAATCATGGGAGCATTACATCATTGCTTTGATTTTTTTTTTTAATGGCTGCTACTTTGTTTGTCTTGTTTGTCGAGTAGTCAGTGTTATTACTCTAATACTGGCTAGTAATGAGAATTTTTTTACAGAAGTTCATTCAGATATTCATGCATATATTCAAGATTTATGGTTGTAGTAAAGTGTCTTTTTTGAGGTTTTTTGAGGTAAAACATGGGGGAAACCTCAAAATAAAGAACAAAAAATAATTTATGATGCTTCTTGGATTAGATATGATGGCTAGAAATCAATTAAATGCCAATGGAGAACTAGATGTCTAAATTTAATGCATTTGAAAATGGATTTTTGATAGAAGTTCAAGGTGGAGTTAATTAGATCATTTTTTAAAAATTTGTTTTTCAACAATTTTACTGCGGTAATACCTGTTATTTGCTTTATTTTAATGCTATGATACTTTCCTTTTTATATAGTGTATCCATCTACCAATTTCATATGGTGCTGTTAATGATTCAGAATATTTGGTTAATTGCACATTTTATATATTTTTAGGCTTGGAGAGAGTGGTGGAAATTTTCTTTATATATATATATATATAAATTTTTTTTTTTTTCAAATCATTTACATATTAACATAATATTACGATTATTTATACATTAAATTCCAATGTTATCAATGTGGGTCCTGTTCTGGACAGTTTAAAGCTCCCATTTATCCTATGGCAACAATCGATAACGTTTTTTATTTTTTCTTGCAATCAAGCAGTTTTTCTTGCAATGGAACAATTTTTTTTTTGTTCTCGAGTGGAATTGAACCCACGACATTTTCCATTACAATTCACTGCAATATTAATGGAAAATTGAACTTTTTATTAGGAATATTACTCAAGATATGTGATTTAATGTTAAAGGGGTCTTTTTGGTAATTCAAAATAAAAAAAGTTTGGTTCTGAAGGCATGCATTAAAAAATACTCTTTGCATCACAAGGGTTAATAACTCAACGATGCGATGTTTTCTATCCAACATTAACAAAAAAAAATTGATGTTTTTGCCACCATTACTAGTTTATGAAAACAACCCAGGGAATGGTATGTAAAGGGTTAATTTTTTTTTTAATTTATTTTATTCTATTGTTATAAATCTTAAAAAGATTTTTTTGGTCATTAGACCCCAATTTCTATAATGAGCTTGCTTTTACTGAAATTTAAAATCATTATATTATAGATGCATAGAAGTTCTCATTGAAGTTCAAGTAGCAAAAGGACTTGATATGCTTGAAGATATTAGTGTTTTACATAGAGCGGAAAGTTCAGCTGAAAAAAGAATAGACTTTATAATAAATAAGGTAAAAACTTTTATATTGTTTATTTAACTTTATCATTGTTTGTGAATTTTAAAACCTTTGTTTGAATACCTGCACAATACGTTCATATGTACATTTAAGTTCTGCATATGCTCAGTAAGTAAGTATTTATAACTATCAATAAAAATGCAACAAAATAAATGTTAAAAAGTTAAATATAACACAATATTGTAAACAACAGGGCCTGTATTGATAACAGTGTTATCAATATAAAAAATTAAAAAAGCCAAAGCCTTGTTTTCATTGTGGTCCCTCGATTGGTAGGGGGCGGTTTGTTCAAATATACAATATACTTATTTGATATAAATATTATGATATGCCGTATTTAATTTCTTTTTAACAAAACCAAAATCGTATTTTTATTTTGCAAGAAGTTGTTTTCATCACATTATGTTTGAATGTATTGATATTGTTACTAACTTTTATGCATTCTTTTAAATTGTTCCATATCGAGGGACCCAAATTAAAAAATAGTGTTTTGACGTTGGTTAGTTTTTCTAAAAGGCTGATCAAGTTTTTTGTAGGAATTTTTTGTTTTATTTACTCTAGTTTTGAAGACCAGTGCATAAATAATTTTTATTTAAGGCGAGACCAACTCAATTTGTTGATCTACGGGCTGATTGTTTATAAAACATGTTCAGTCGGCTGCCAAAAAAATAATAATAACCTGAAATTCATACAAGTTGGCAGATATAATGCCTGAATTACACTAGCGTTGGTGAAAATCGCCTGAATCCACTTGAAAACTTTGTGTTTCGTGTAGCATCATGTCAAGCTTCAGATAAATGGTATTATTCAATCAAGATAGATTTCAAATATATCAAAGAAATAATCTGCAATACAATTTGATTTGAAAATTGATATCTGATAAATATTGATAAAATCTGATTAATGTTTAACACTGCCATCAGATTTTCAACATGAATTCTTGACAATCTCGTCTCATTTGTGTTCTTAATTTGTAAAAATTTAGTGTTATTTTCCTACTCCATTTTAAAAATAGCAGGTTGTTAGCAATATGAACTTAATTTCCATACATTGGTAAATTTGAGGCTACATTAAGTAGCTAGGCAGTTGATAATTGGCTTTAGACTAGACATCAGCTAGAAGTTATTATGACGATGTTCCAATTAAGAATGTTTGATAGGAATCAGTGTGAGTAAGAATTTGACTACTTTAATGGGATCCGAAGAATAAATTTAACCAAGTAGTTTCCTATCATAATTTTTCTTTTCTGTGTTGTCATTTCTGTTTCTTTCATATGCAAGTTAATGGTAATACAAATATATATTTTGAGCACTTGTTGGTAAGCTTATTACTACTTAAATATTTTTTGTTTGATGATAGCATTGTTAGTCTAGACTAAACACAATAGGGTAGTTTTGCTTTTAAAAATTTGGGTGGTTTGTTGATGTAAGTAATGCTATTTTCTTGTTTTGATATACGAGTGTTTTGGTGAGATTTAGGATTGATATCAAAGCCCCCAGTAGAAAGAACAACTTGGTTTAATTCATTGGAAATCGAAAAGTAAAATTTCGATAAATCATTGTTATTTCAATAAATAACGATGATGATTAGAAATTTTTGATAACTCAGTATTTCTGTACATAAATCGCAGATCAGTTGTCTAACCTATATTTCAAGCAATCAACCATGGATAAAGTGTTTCCAAAGTCATCACATATATTTCTTTATATAAACTAATATGAACCGTTCACTTCTTGTGATATCCGATTGTATATAGCATCAACCCTTAACTGAGGTATTTTATAGTCAAGCCTAAAATTCATTTTTATTGCACTTTGAATAAATTATGAATAAATTACAGAATAGAATAGATGTTTTTACACTTTACTGGCATTAGTTTATAATATAACCATAACCTAAACCTACGTGGCTGAATGTAGGCTAATAGTATAACCGTGCCCTAAACCTATGTCACTGAATGAAAACAAAGCATATATAAAGTATATATAAATAAAGTATATGACGATTAACGGGTGAACTAGAACCTAGCTGGTGAGACATATGAAAAGGATACAAAAATTAAACCGATGCATGGTTAACTTGTTAAACGCTGGAAATTCTTATTTACATTTGGCCGATACATTCCTGTCAATGAATATCTTATGCTTTGGAAAGGACAATTCAGTTTTAAGCAATGTTTACGTACAAAGCCCATTTTGCTGTTAAATCTTTATTTTTTTATGGTTGTCTGGCCGAGTGGATAAGGCATTGTTCTCCAGATCCTAGAGCTGGAGGTTTGAACCCACGTCGAAACCAATGAAATTCTTTACCATAAGCTCAAATGGGAGCTCTAAGTACACCAGAACCAAACCTGTGGTTCTTTTTGTGATAAATTAGTTCGAAAATGATTTTTTAGTCTCACTTTAAAAAATACGTTGGAAATAAGTTGTTACTACTTTGTGAGATCAGTTTGTGCCCGACTCCTTGTTTTGAGCAATATCACACAAAGAAAGTTCTTTAGATGGTTGTATATAGGTGTTTTTATGATTGTTATCATGTTATCTGACTTGTTTATTGTATTAATTGTTTAAAACCCAATTTAAGAACTATATGTAGACTTTTTTTCATACATTAAGCAAAAATGCACTATTTCAATAAATCACCCCCTAATTATCTACACAGTTATGAAAAAATGGGTAAAAAATCGTTTTGCAAGTTTTTCTGTTAGTTTTATTATTTATTTCAATAACCTTTTTTCGTTAGAGAAAGACTGATATGCATAGATGTATTCTGGTTGTCATATAATCCTTATTTGCAGTGTGGATTCTTATAAATGTTTTAAAACACTTTAATTTAAATTTTTTATTCATCAATTTAACTGCAAAGCTTAACATGTTTAATTGCTAATATTTTATCTTTTAGAACTTGGTATCAACTATAGAAGGAGAGGAAACGGTCGACTCTGCTGCTACTAGACTTCTTAATAACGAAGAGCTGGAAATGCTTAAGCTGGAGGTTTCATCCATGGAAGCTGAGAGGTACTTTAAACTATATCTTAATTTTTACTTTTGTTATTTGGATATTGAAATAATATAGAGTATGAAACTTTTGCCTACAGTGAATTTCTTAATAGCACCCTCTGTTAAAGAGTTTTAGAAAATATGGGTTTATGTTAGAAATATGTAAATTAAAAAATCGCTTTTTTGCCAACCAATCTGTTAATTGCTTTTTTTTTTTTTTTAACTTTTCATCAAGTCAAAGATCTACAGAGAGAATTTTTCACTCGAGATGGCTACTTGCTAAAAGTTATTGTCTGGGCCCAGGCCTCAAATATCATTCAAATTCGGTTATTCTTTTTAATTATTAAAAATTCAGCTTTCGCTGAGATTTTGTTTAATGTTTGAAAATTTTATTTATGATTTGCATTTTGAGGAATTCTTTTAAGTTTTCTTGAATTCTTTTCAATGTTTTTCAGACCTGAAAATCACTCTTTAATTTGGTTTTCCTCAAAAGCATGATTTTAGGAATATGGTGATTTTAGGGATATGGTGAGGGACGCCCAAAAAATCGTATTTTTCTCAAGAGTGTGAGCTTGTATTTTGCTGGAATTTCCAATGTTTGGAGATATTTTTAATATTATTTCTAGAGCTTAACGTTTAAGGCTATAGACTCATAGATTATAAATAGTTTTTTTTTATTATTATTATTATAATTTTATTATTGCAACAGGTTAAATGTTTATGAAACAAAGATTTACAACTTATGAAAACATAAGGTAATTTTCAGCTGCTGTTAGGTTCTATTTTAGGCATCAAATAGCAAATGATTTCTGGGGCTTTGCTTGTGAAATCCACTGAAGACGCTTACAGACCCTCATCAGCTGTAGTATTTCTAATCCAGAAAATTTCCTAGAATAGCTCCTGGAAAGCTTTTTTTTTATATTTATGTTCATGTAATTATCGTTTTTCTTCTAATTACTACAGTTACAAGGAGGCCCGCATATTAAGGGGGATTTTCATTAAATTATTTATTTTCAGAGGATCTACTGTTTTCTCATAGTCTTATTTCCATCAAAAGTTCCATTAAAAAGAATGATAAGATAGTGTTTAATAGCTTTGGAGAACATTTTGAAGCTCAACGATATACTGACTGTTATTTAGTTGTCGTTTGCATTTAGACAAAGACTAACTAGTAATCTTACAAGTTTACAACCTAATAAATCACATTCGATAAATTCACTGGATGAACTTGAGTCAGATTTCGAAGTTTTAGGGGACAGTAATGAAGATCTTACAAGTTTATCTAGTAGGTATTCATTTTGTCACCTTGTTACACCTTATTTTAAAACAAGTAATATAAATTACTCTAATTCTGGATTCACAAAACTTGCTTAAGGTTTTACTCCTCCGATTTTTCTTTGAGTTTATTCGTTAGCTTTGTTAAGGTTTCTCGTAAGGTTTTAAAAAAAAAAATGATTTTTAGATTTATAACAGAATTTAACTTTTGAAAAAAAAAATGGTTTATTTTTTTTTTTGTCAATATTTGACCAAAAGTTTACAATTATCGGAGCTCATTCAGCAAAATTGGGGTCCTTTGAATTTTTGCATATTCTTACTTCCGTATGTTACCGAAATATTTCTCCTGAAGTTTCCCCTTTATTGCTACTTCTTGAAATTTTATAGGAAGATGTAGGATTAAAAAAAGAAAGCAAATGACAGTTTTATTAATAACTTATGAAAGTTATCTCAATATGTAATTTCTGATAATTTTAAGATGAATGCCATTTTTAACAAAAATTTGGTCCCAAGGCTTATAGATTAGTCAAATTTTACCATAAAGTTATATCGTAATTTGCTTTGCAAAAAAATTCTGATATTACAAATGATTATTTAAAATTCGTCTTTATGTTTATTCTAAATATCTGGCTTTAGCTATGCTTCATTTGCATATAATGCTAGATAATATTTCTGGTAACTTGTGAATTTAAAATTTTTGATATTCAGTACGTGTAGGGTTTCGTAGGACCCATATGCTCACCTAATGATTTCTTTAATTAGAACCATTTTTAAAATTTATCTCGAATTTTTATTTTCTTTACCTATATTTGTTGTCTTAGCAACATCGTCACCTATTAATCATCCTAAAAGACCTTCTAAAAATGTTCTTCGATCAAAGTTTATAACCGGTGTTGATTTTGACTCGTCATTTGAAGAGGTCTTGTCAGAGAAACCTCCTACGGTGGATAAGCCTCCAACAACACAGAAGCGTAACTCGAAAAAAGCTAAATGTTCTGATGAGAAACCACAATTAATTGAAAACAATTTGAATTCAAAATCTAAAACTGAAGAATGCGAACTTAACTTATCTAATAGAGACAGTAATAGAGACAGTAGTAATAAAGGCCAAGATGATAATAGCAATGGAGATGTATTTGAAAATGATTAAATTATTTTACTTTTTTAACGTAAATTAGTAAATATATATATATATATATATATAAATATATATATATATATATCTATAGAGAAAATAATGGTTAAACATTACGCCAAATAACTTCAACCAGCGCTGTATGTGTTTGTTGATTGGAAATATAAGTTCACCTTTACTTTTGTTCCTTATTTATACAAGTTAAAGAAGAAGTTCAGTTATAAATATTACTGAGGCCCATAAGGATTGATTTTTCACCGTTTTCTTTAACTTATGTAGGTCTAGTTATTAATTTCAACTTATTTAAATTATCAAATAAGGCCAGGTAGCAGCTATTTCAAATTCATTTAAAACGCGCTTTAATATTCCATACATTAAAAAACATTGCTCAAAAATCTGACATGCAAAATAAAATATTCACGTACTTTATGGAAATAATTTGGTGGCGCCGTGATATATAAATTATCCAATCAAGCAAACATGATGATAGTCGTAGCTCCAAGCAGTATGTTTATTTGTAAATTCGATCGTGCAACCATCCATCAATTTAATATATGTTATTAGTAATACGTTGTAGACAGGACAGCGTCGTAACTTTCGATATACTGTTTCATAAATATATTCATCATCCTAAAAATAAAATAGCTTTGCTATCTAGATTGGTTAAAAAAGTCAGCTCGCATTTTTTTCTAGGGCTGATAAATTTTAAAAATTGTGACCCAGCTCACATTCCTTTTTTCTCCGTGTTCAAATTCCTCCGTCTCCAACATTCCACCATCATCGAGGTTACTGCACTGTTTTGCGATAGAATTATTTTATGAGTTTTATATACAGCATTTGGCTGAGGTATGTTTTTAAATACATGTAATTTATTAATTTTCGTATTAGGGCAATCCTTAAATTTGAGAGAGGGCATAACATATGATCGGTAAACGAGGCTCTTTTTTTATTCAATGTTGTAAATATATACATTTTTTTTTTTTTTTTTTTTCGCTTTTCGAACTTGATATTACACGTGATTTTATTGGTGAAAAGTTCCTTCTATTTAGCATTGTTCACGTTAAAGACACTAACTTTGCGGTCTTGCAGATAAAGTGTTGTGATTAAATTTCTCGTTTTAATTATAATCGATTGACTCTTTTTGATGATTGCGCAGTTGCAGGGGCATCGTTCATACCATTAAGTCCTTTTTCATGTAGTTTGCCGCCCAAAATAAACAATTAATAAGAGATAAAAATTATGGAAGGTTTGTGCAAGGGATTCTAAATGAAAGATGAATAAAATAAATTTAAGTATACAAATTTTCTAGTTTTAACTTCCACCGAAATTTTCTTTCAACCGGGTTGAAATCTAATCTATAAAATTTTGATTTTATTATGGTTACATAAAATTCAGAAAATTATGTTTTTGTTGTGATTAAGAAATATTTAATAGAATAAATATTCTTTCTTTTATCTACAATGATTCCAATACGCGAATGTTTGGTTTCAAGTAATATCCTATAAAATAACTGCGTTTTGGTTTGCATTTTAAAGTGTCTTATTAAATGGCTTGCTTTCTATTGAATACATGTCTAAAATTACGTTTTGGTTTGATTTGAAAATCTACTATAAGATTATAGTATATAAATACCATGGCACCCTGTTAGAAAACAACACTGGTTTGTATAATTTAAATTTCAGCGTGAAAGTAACCAACAGGCTTTATTTAGTATTATAAGGTTAAGGGTTGCCACTCATGCATGGCTCTCTCTCATTTCGATTTTCTTTCTGTATTTGTATAATGTATTTGTTTAATGAAACAAAAAAGTAGGACCAAGATATTTTTATAAAAAGATAATTTGTATTTTATAGCCTATATTTATTATGGCATATGCCTCTGGCATTTTCAAAGCTTTCCTTGCATCACTCCTCTTATGCCAACTACTAACTTTGCTTTACTTTTATTGAACATACCTTATGACACACTCAATACACATATTGGTTCAAAATGTGTTTACTCTCGACACTCTAATTGACGGGCAGTCTGGAATAAGCGTCCACCCTGGAAAATTTGTTCGAATTAATAAGCGTC